>CM067502.1:317879-320379 GCA_034509495.1 Acestrorhynchus altus | reverse complement strand
TCCAGTATGTATTAAATATAGACAGCAGCCCCACCCTCACCGCCCCCCTCCCAAATTCCTCCTGCGCGCCCTCGACCTGCACCTCGTCCAATCACAGCCGCGTATCCTTATCAACCTCTCCCCCTCAGCCAATGACCGGCTGTGCTGTGCACGTGATGCGCAGGCAGGCAGGCGCGCAGGCGGCCAGAAGCGCAGAAGCGCAGACTGCGCCGCAGCGCTGCCGGGGAGCGGAGTTTGGAGAAGCGCAGTTCGCGCGGAGGACGGAGGCCAGCGCTGCTCCTGCGGCTCTGCGGCTCTGAGCGCAGTGAGTAACTGCACTTCGGCTCGGTTCCGCATCGCGCGCGGCCGGTACCACAGCCCACCGGGCCGGATCCGCGCCCCGCAGCCGGGACTCTGCTCCGGGCTTTGGCTCCGACCGGCCGGCGGGGCGCGCTACGGCGGGGCTCTGCGGAGCCGCTCCCGCAGCCGGAGATAAAACCTGGAGCGGAGTCGCGTCGCGGAGCGGATCCGGAGCGGAGCCGCCGAAAAGAAGCGATTCGCTCAGAAAAAAGCAGATTTAACGTTTTTACATCGTCGTTTCTTTTCTCTCCCGCTTTTATTTCTCTGTTAATTTGTTTAGTGCTGTGTTTCCTCACCCAGCCCGGCCTTTCAGCGTCCGTTCAACGTCCTTTCAACGTCCATTCAAAGCTGAATCAGTTTTTGGGCTTGAAAAGTGAACCGACGTTGATATAATGTTGCTCCAGCGTCATTTTGACATTCTTATCGTTTATATGACTCACCCAGCTGCTATTTCAACGTTTAATCAACGTTGAGTCAACATCAGGTGCATGGTTGAATCAAGGTTGATATCGCAACATTGATTCAACGTTGTTTCAGCATCATTTCAAAGTTGGAATGAATTTTTTCTAACTCATCTCAGCTGCTATTTCAGTGTTGAGTCAATGTTGATTTGGCAGCATCGTTGTAACATTGTTTGAACGTTGTTCGGTAACAGCTGGTGATTTTGCGACGTTGTTGGGATGTTGTTACAGGTTGTGTAACTGCTGTGTTTGAAGTGTTTATTTTATCGTTTTGTAAACGCTTAACATGAAACATTTTCTTTTCAACGTGGAAGCGACGGCTGATGTTATTTCAACGTCATTTCGATGTTGAAGGTGGGTCGGGGGTCGGCTGTTCCGCGGGAATTTCGGCTTCCCAAACGATGTTATACGTTTTCAGATTCTGTGTTTTCAGCCTAATTTTAGAAAAACGTGGAGAAACGGCGGCTTTGTGCCCACTTGCTAAATAACACATATTGACAGGTGTGTGTGTGTGTGTGTGTGTGTGTGTGTGTGTGTGTGTGTGTCCACCTGGCCGTGGGGCTGGAGGCTCATTTATTTTAGCCCAGAGCGACCCCGACAGCTCCACTGCGGGACGGTTTAGTTTCATCACATTCATAAATGATCGGTACGGGTTTATTATTTTTAAACATCACTCAGGTCGTCCATTTAGGTTTGGACATGCCAGTCCCCAAGTCTTTGAGTCTGTCTTTCTTTAATGCATAAATTAATGAATAATGAACTGCTGTGGTCATGAGGTGATGACCCCGCCCCCTACACGCTCTCTCCCCACGTCACAGACAGTGTAATACTGTTCAGCACAGGCGTCTGTTAGCCGCTGTATCGGCGCTGGGGACCCGGTGCTTTGCTCGGGTAATGATGTAACTGTGGCAGGTCAAAAAGCGGGTGCTGGCTTCACATGTACTTGTCTTCCATGTCCTGGTTTCTTACTAAAATATTACTATTAAATATCATTTTATACTTTCAGTAAAGTATATGTACCTTCCTGAAAAGCCGTTAACTCTGTTAGCCAAATCAGTGGATAAAAACCGAACTCAAAAGTATATAAACAAGTAATGTGTGTCGTGCATTAAATAAATAATAATTACACAAATAAGACGGAAATATCAGGTACCTGTTTTCTGCCCCCTGCTGGGTGATCTCTGAACTGCATGCCCCTGAAAAATACGTACAGAATTCCACGTTTAAGATTACTTTAGTGACATTTTACAGAATAAGTGTTTGAAAATGTTGTTTTGGGTTTTGTTTATAAACCTGTAGTAAATACCTGATGAATGAATGTCCTGTTATTTAATTTCTTGTTTTTTAAGTAATTGGTCAGAAAGTTATTGAAGGGTTAAACTGAAAGATTCACTAAACCGTGGTGCTCTCCTGCTTTAATAACTGTTTTCACTGGAGCCACGTCTGCGGCTGACGGGATCCAGATGTGCCTTATTAAGCTTTCATAACATCTGTTTGTTGTCATTCTCGTCCGCCGTGATCCGCCCGTAAGGCCGCAGCGAGACCAGCCCAACTGTTAAATGCATTAAGCCTGGGTGATTATATCCCCTAGAAAAGCCCCCCCTCCATGTCCCACCCCTTTGTCTGACTCCATGGATGTCTGAGGGCTGCACCTCCCCATAAAGACCGCCGCACAGAGACACCTGGAGGCCCCAGACATG
>CM067502.1:287879-310379 GCA_034509495.1 Acestrorhynchus altus | reverse complement strand
AGGAGACACCAGGGGTGACTGCTGGCTGAATGGTGTCGTAATGAAAGCAGCGTCAGATGTGTTCACACACTGCTATTTGATAAAACCCGAAGTCCCGATACACGAGAACATTCCGGATCAGTACTATCCTAATCCGATCATTCCGGGTCAGTTATATCCCAATAAATGATCAATCGGGATCCGTCACACCCTACTAGATCTGAAGGCTCCGGATCGGTCCCGTCCTACTAGATCTGAACGCTCGGGATCGGTCCCGTCCTACTAGATCTGAACGCTCGGGATCGGTCATCCTACTAGATCTGAACACTCGGGATCAGTCCCGTCCTACTAAACCTGAACGCTCGGGATCGGTCCCGTCCTACTAGACCTGAACGCTCGGGATCGGTCCCGTCCTACTAGACCTGAACGCTCGGGATCGGTCCCGTCCTACTAGATCTGAACGCTCGGGATCGGTCCCGTCCTACTAGATCTGAACGCTCGGGATCTGTCACGTCCTACTAGATCTGAACGCTCCGGATCGGTCCCGTCCTACTAGATCTGAACAGTCCGGATCAGTACTATCCTAATCCGATCATTCTGGGTCAGTTATATCCCAATATGATCAATCGGGATCGGTCACGTCCTACTACACTTGAACGCTCTGGATCGGTCCGATCTACTCGTCTGAGCAGCTCGGATGATTACGTCCTACTAGATTTGAGCGGCTGGATCGGTCCGTCCTAGACTTGAGCGGCACCGGGATCGGTCCGATCTACTAGATCTGAGCTTGCTTCCGGGATCGGTCCGTCCTACTAGACCTGAGCGCTCGCATGGTCCCGTCCTACTAGACCTGGTGCTCGGGATCGGTCCGTCCTACTAGACCTGAAGCGCTCAGGATGAAGTCCCGTCACGAATCTGAGCGCTCGGGATTGGTCCCGTCCTACTAGATCTGAACGCTCCGCATCGGTCCCGTCCTACTAGATTTGAACGCTCGGGATCGGTCCCGTCCTACTAGACCTGAACGCTCGGGATCGGTCACGTCTTACTGAACCTGGGCGGCTCCGGATCGGTGATCTGTGAACCTGAAGCGGCTCGGATCGGTCCGTCCTACTGGGCCAGGCGGCTCGGATCGGTCGTCCACTAGATTTGAGCGCTCGGATCGGTCCGTCCTACTAGATCCCTGAGCAGCTCGGGGATCGGTCCGTCCTACCATTGAGCAGCTGGAGATCGGTCCGTCCTACCCTCCCGAGCGCTTGGGATCGGTCACGTCTTACTTGATCCGGACAGTTGGGATCATACCTATGCTAATCAATGTGAATTTAAGGACATGTAATTTTTTGATGGGGACATGGCTGAGGTTCAGTTTGGTTTGGTAGAAGCGTCACATTTCTCAAGTGGTTGCTTTTAGAGCTGGTCTAAGACTAGTTTGTGGTCTAAGTAATGAGTCGCAGTGTTCAGAACAGCAGGGAGTCGGTTCTTTTTCTACGCCAGTACTTTGTCTGTGATTTATGATCAGTGTGGATCTGCTCTGGAAGAGAATCCTTCTGCCTGATCAGCAGGTTCAAGTTCATAGCGGAACTCCGCACAGGAAATGGCATGCATTCTTTCAGTCAGATTCAAAGCAAACTCAGTCTTCGTTTCCTGCAGAACACAGGAGTTGGAGAGGAGATGGGGAGGGGAGGTGTGAGAAATGAGGGGGCTCTGTTCAGGGGTCTGCTCTGTGAAATGAACTGGAAACTCCTGCCATGAACACCCCCCCACCCCTCCACACACCACATACGCCATGTTTTCCTCTCTTCTGTGTGGAACATTTAAAGATCTCCGCTAAGAGCTCTGCCAAATGCATCCCTGAGCTTCCTGTAAGCAGGCCATGTGATTGAATGGGGGTATATGGTCGACTCTGGACACCCGACTCCCCTCCGGCTTCTGGAAAGTTCCTTTAAGCGTCTCAGATCATGTGTTGGGTTTTGTGTGGACTTGCTGAATTTCCATCATTGAGCCCATCATTGAGCTCAGGCTCATTTGGAACCTTATTTTGCGTTCAGACTGGGTTCAAGATGTTGGAAACGGCTCCTCTGAGACTTCGGTCCAGGTTCACACGATTTTTGCTGCAATTCCTGCAGATTTTTTTTGACTCTTCAGTTCTCATATGTCCCAAATGCGTCCTACTGTATTCAGGTCTGGTGACTGGGAAGAACTTCCACTGAATGGCCCAGCAGATAAAATTGGCCCGAATCCGATACAGTCCCAACATGCTGAATATCATTAGGTTGGAAACAGCCTTTAGAAGATGGTGAGCTGTGGTCATGAAGGGATGCAGATGGTCAACAACACATCTCAACCAGTCAAATATTGATTGGTATTACCGTGTGTCAAGAACAACATTCCCCGCTCTGTCACACCACCTCCACCACCTGGACTGTTCACACCGTTTGGATCTGTTTATAAATGCTGTTTGTGTCCAATTCTGACCCTACCATCTGTTCCTCGGACGAAATCCAGACTTACCAGACCAGGCTACGTTCCTCCAGGCTTCAGCATTTGGTGAGCTGATGTCCACTGCAGCCTTGGCTTTCTCTTCTTGGCTAACAAAACTGGTCCGTGATGAGCCTGATGTGGTCTCCTGTAGCCCAGGGTGTTGCTCATGGCTGGACTGAACTTCTGTTCAGAGCTGTTGATGAAGTGGAGCTTTTCCCAAGTAGGAATGAAACTTGCTGGGTAGGTTGGACATTGTGAGACGTGCATATGATTCAGGTTTCACACTCTGCTGCCCATGTGACCTAATCGCTGTACTATATAAGGTCAATCAGGGGTTGTCCCTTAACTCATTCTGACTTGTGCTGAAGTTTACATATAAATGAAAATGGGCCTTACCGTGAAGTATACCTCGGAGAAAAGAAAGAGTTCAGGCGTTTTTAGAAATCGGAGGTTTAGAATGGTAAAGGGTTCGGTGGCGATGGCGCCCTCCGGTTAGTGCGTTATCATTGGAGATGACGAATGACACGAGCCTGCATGCACACAGACTGCTGCGAGGATGCCCTTAACACCATCAGCCGCCAGTGGTGTTCAGAAGGTCTGGTGTCACAGTGTGGGTGCAATTTCGTATATAGCCAGATCACCTTTGATCTTCATTACAGAAACTTTAACAGACCAACGTTACATTAATGAGGTTCTGCAACCAGTGGTTCTACTTTTTCTGAGACATCTCCAGACCTATCCCCGATTAGGAACCTCTAAAACTAAGTGCAGAGACGTCTGGCATGTTGTGTTAAACCGGACACCTGAGAGACACCACTTCTGTATGAGTAGATCAGTAAATATAGATCAGATCGGTCTAAATGTTTAATAATGTATTGATCCTGATCACCTTCATCCAGATTAAACAGCATTTTGTATTCAGGTGAAGCCAGAATTTCACTGCATCTCTATCGATTTCTACACCTGATTCGACCAGTCGTGGTTGTTCAGATTAGAACTGAGTCTAGCTCGCTCTTATAGAACGAGATGAGCATTGAAAGTGTCTGATTGACTGCATCTGGACTGTGGACAGACTGCTTAGACCATTGAGTTGTCCGTGATCTATGGCCTGTGGAAATGTCTTAGTCCTGGTAAAGTGGACTCTCTGTGGGAGACAAAGCCTGGTTATAAATACAGTGACCGAGCTGCAGGGCGTTTATAGCCACGAGTGCTTCCCGGCCTGGACTTTGCTCACTGTTATCGGTGGTTGCGTGAACAGCACTGTAGACAGTAACCGTCTAACCTGTTGTTGCCCTCTTTCCGGAGCCAGCCAGTCTGCTCCTGTTCCGCTGTGCACGACTTTCTGCAGTGATGATTCCATTGCATGCTCGTAGTGTTTTTATTGTGCTGGAGAACACGGAGTGGTGGAGGAGGTTCTTTCACCTCTGTTGAACTCTTTCCTCTGCCGGGTCTCATTTCTGTAAAGCCAATATCATGAAAACGTTGTCTTCTCCGTTTTGCGATACTGTGCTGCTCACGTTAAGCTGGAATTTTCACGTTGGTGTTGCATGTTTTTTGGGAGATTACAGGTGTGGTATGATTACACCCTCATGTCATGACCCAGTGTCTGTTAGGATGGTTCCCCCACATCCCTATAAAAAGGCTCGCCGAGGCCACTTTTGGGTAGTGTACCTCTTGAGAGATCATTGATCATTGGCTGTTGCCTCTCACGACAGAGGGGCACTTTGGTGGACTGAGAAAGCAGGATGGTGATTTGTGGTAAGGTCTGAGCAAGTTCTCCCTTTCCTCACCCAGAACAGGGTCACGGGGTCTTCAAGCTTCTGGTGGCGGGTCTTCTGTAAATTTAGAAGTGCTAGGCCCTAAAGAGCAACATGGTTCCACTTTGGAACTTGTTCGGGAATCTGGCGCCAGAACCTGGTGGAGAGGGTACGGCAGGCCTGGGTAGGAAGAGCTGGGCATCTTTGCTTAGGCTGCTGCCTCCATAACCTGGACCCTGCATGTGTGACGATGGATGGATGGGTGGTGGATGGAGTGGATGGATGGATGGATGGATGGATGGATGGATGGATGAGTGGGAGATCTTAAAAAGCACAGTAATGACAGTGTTTTAATTTAAATGGATAAGGCTCCAAATGATCAAGAAAATTCCATTATGGGAAGCGTTAATGAAATCTGTCAGTCCAATACAATGAACACACATCACAAGTGGAGAAAATCTTTCTTCTCTCTCTCTCTCTGTCTCTCTCTCTCTGTCTCTCTGTATCTCTCTCTGTCTCTCTCTCTCTCTCTGTCTCTCACTGTGTCTCTCTCTGTCTCTCTCTCTCTGTATCTCTGCTCTCTCTCTTTCTCTCTCTCTCTCTGTCTCTCTCTCTCTCTCTCTCTCTCTCTCTCTCTGTCTCTCTCTCTCTCTGTATCTCTCTCTGTCTCTCTCTCTCTCTGTATCTCTCTGTCTCTCTCTCTCTCTATCTCTATCTCTCTCTGTATCTCTGTCTCTCTCTCTTTCTCTCTCTCTCTCTGTCTCTCTCTCTCTCTCTCTCTCTGTCTCTGTCTCTCTCTCTCTCTGTATCTCTCTCTGTCTCTCTCTGTATCTCTCTGTCTCTGTCTCTCTCTGTCTCTCTCTCTCTCTGTCTCTCTCTCTCTCTCTCTCTCTCTGTGCATGCACCAGAGTGAAGCAGCTATGAAGAAGCAGGCTTGTGAAACTGAAGCAACTTTAGCATCTTGCCAAGTTTATCTCTTTAAATCTTTTGTTTAACTAAATCCCAGGTTGAACACATCTTCGGTCTGTTTAACCTTTCTGCTGTCAGAGTGTGAGCACGGCATCTGCGCCAGTGGGTCTCGGACCCGGCAGGCGGAGAGGAACATGTCCTCTCAGGAGGAGCTTTATGCGGGTCCTGACGCGAACACGGGGTGAAGTCGAGTCCCTTTGCGGTCTGGAGGAGTGCTTGCCTGGCAGCGGGAGGTGGTCGGCCACAGAGCCTGGTAAGCATCCAGGATGAACAAGGCCCTGGTCCTGTTTGTCCAACACAGTGGACCGGACCAACCACCTGATCGGGCAGGTGGTGATTCAAGGCCAGTTCACCCCTGTTACCCCCTCAGTACCCCGCTAAAAAAGATAATACCATCTAACGTCCCCGCTGCTGAAAGCCCGGAGCTGCTGGCCACAGAGCTGTCCACGTTTAGCATTCTGGTATCCCCAATAAAGAAAGATCCCCCTCGGCTGAACCCCTGATCTCACATGACCTCGTTCAGGAGCTTGGTGGCCATGGTGCTAAGGGCCGGGCGGGGGCCTGGACCTGGTGCTCAAGTTCCGAGTGGATGGTTTGACTACGGTCTTCGCCTGCGTCCGACACTGTACAAGGTGCCCGGCTGCGGTCGAACCGGTCACCTCGTCCGGACCTGTCCGGCTTAGCGCAGGCTTTGGCGCGCGACCGACAGGCGGAGAGCAGCGACAGGACCAATGACTGACCCCGCAGACGCACGAACTAAGCAGGGAAGTGGGCGCTGGCGGGGCGCGCGCTGGGCCGGAGGCTTGGTACTGGTGGAAGGCGCGCGAGCACCGGTGAGAAGACCAGGTGCTGCAGTGGAGCCTGTTGCACCTAACTCCGGGGCCTGCAGTGGAGCAGGCTGACCGAAAGTCGAGGCAGCCCTGGGGATCTTGGTCATAAATCCTGGTACTGTGTCTTCCACCCCGCGTCTTTGAAGGTGAGGCCATCAGAGCAGGAGCGGTCATGGACACGGACCCCATTTCAAGACACCAGTTAACGAAAAAGAAAAAGCCAGTCATAAACAGCAGACAGGAAAATGGAATTGCGGTCTGACACTGATGTGTCTGACAGTGAGAAGATCTCTCGATTCAGCTTGGTCAGTAGAAGTCTCAGGGCGACATCACCCCACCTGTTGCTACTCAAGCAGTGACATAAAGTTTTTACAGCACACTAAAGGCATGAGGAATGTCCAGTTCTCCGCCTTTTTGCAGACAGAGCAATTCATTTGTGATGTCAACACTATAAGGCGAGGTGTTTTTACTAAATTGGAACTGTTTGACTTAAGAAGATACAGTAGAAAGAGGGAGGAAATGGTGCTAATTTTGTATGTGGTGGATTTAACCTGTTTTTATGGAGGTTTTATTAGAAGACTGTCTCTCTCTCTCAAATATTTTACTGTGCCAGGTTTTACAATTAGCCACTTTGAATATAAATGGGGCGCGAGACCGTTTTAAGAGGGCTAAGTTGTTTGATTTTATTACAAAAAAAGGAGTTGATGTCATGTTTTTACAAGAAACTCACAGTGACGTGACAAACAATGTGGACTGGACAGTGAATGGACAGAGGCTGGCTATTTTAAGTCTGGGAACTCCGTAAGCGCTGGGGTCGGTCTCCTTTTTAAACAGAGTTTTATCCCTCATTCTTATGAGGTGGAGGAAGTCGTGCATGGAAGGCTTTTAAAAGTGAAGGCTGTTTTTGAAAATGACGTGTTCGTTTTTATCTGTGTATGCTCAACTGGTGGGATGGATAGACTGCTTTTCTAGACCACCAGCTATGTGAGACCCTTGCAAGATGTTAGCCTAATGATTTTTTTAATAATGAGCGTTTCAATTGCACTGCTGAGGACATGGATAGGAACCATGTGGAGCATGCTTTGCATCAGCACCAGCGCCTCGTGAACGATTGGTGTGAACTCTGTGATGTTATGGAGGTCCTTTCGTAACGCATAAAGACAATACACCTGGACCCATGCTGCGTGACAATATGCTCTCCCTGGCAAGACTGGACCACTTTTATACTTTTAAGCACCAGTTGGCGTTTTACTCTGTGTAATATTATCCCTGTTGGTTTACTGATCATTCTATAGTTTATAGGTAAGATCAACAAAGGTGTGTGAAAACCAGAATTGCCTAATGGCATTTTTAATTCTGCCCTTTTAGATGATGCCAATTTTAGAGATTCCTTTATTTATTATTGGAACATTTTAAGACTACAAAAACCTGACTTTGCCAGCCTACAACTGTGTTGGGATTAATGGCTAAGACACAAATCAGGTTTTATGGCAATACCTCTCAATGTCACCAAAGACATAACTAGATCTTGCAGCTTTAAAGAGTGAAATAGTGGAAGTCAAAGCTTAGGTGATGCCACTGTAAATCGGGGGTATATTGAGCTCTCCAGACGTAAAGGCCAATCTGGGCGATCTGCTGGGTGTTACAGTACAGGGGCGCTGGTTGTTTCGCTTTAGATGTGTGACAAATGGGCGCCCCCGCAGTTCTTCTTCAGTCTTGAGCAGAAGAATGGACGAAAGGTTCATGCATGCAATGGGAGCAGGAAATCAAAGACCCTCACGTCACTGGGCTCTCTGATGTTCGTGAGCAAACAGTTCAACTATTCTGATTGTTTCAGGCGAACAGTGGAGTCTGAGGAGGAGTGCAGAGAAGGTTTCTCCGTCATGCCTCAAGTGTCTCAGCAGTCTGCTGAGCAGCTGGACCAGGCAGCTGACTTTAACCTGCCCTTCCAGGGCATGGAGAACGGTAGGGCTCCTGGCATTGACGGTCTACCAGTGGAGTTTTACAAGTCCTTCTGGTCCATCTTGGGACAGATGTGCTGGATGTCCTGAAATGCAGCTCGCGGAGGATGCTCCCCTGAGCTGCAGAGGGCCGTCCTCACTCTCTCTTGCCCAAAACCCAGAAACCTCTGATTGAAAAACTGGCGTCCTGTCCCTGCTCTGCACTGATTACAAGTTGCTCTCAAACATTAGCTGCAAGACTGAAGAGAGGTGATAGAACCAGAAGTCATACACAGGGACCAGACCCATTACTGTGTGCCTGGCAGGTCGATCTTTGACAATGTGCATTTGATTGAGAATTTTGGACCTCTCGGCTTTTGGGCCTGAAAGACTGGTTTGATATTCCTGGACAGAAGAGCTTTTATTGAAGTTGAACATGACTTTAACTTGTGGAAGGTTTTGAGTAGCATGGGGTTCAACTCTGTCTATATAATATGATCAAAGTTTTGTACTGTGACATTGAGTGTACTGAAGGTGAGCAGCGTTGTGTGCCCCTTTTAAGGTGCCAGGGCATCAGACAAGGCTCTGCTCAGGATTTTTGCAAGCCCGATCGCGATTGAGCCCTGTTGTGCAAACTGCGTGAATTGCTTGCTGGTTTAGAATCCCCAACTCTGACGTGCACTTTACCTGTCGTGTATGCTGATGATGTGGTGGTTTTTATTAACACTCAGAATGATGTACGCAATTTACTTGCAGTTTTAGATGATTTTAGGGCCTTGTCGTCTGCTATGGTAAATTGGGCGTGAAGTGGAAACCATTTTTGGTGAAATGGACAGGACCTCAACCCATGCTTCCAGAGGGCTTAACTGGAAAGTGGGTGGTTTTTAAATACTTGAGGATTTATATTGGAGATGATGATTTTATGCAAGAACTGGGAGGGATCACTAGAGAGAAGTGAGGGGCGGCTGTCAAATGGAGTGGTGCTTCGAAAATATCCCTATGGGCGGATGCTCGTTTACCAACAACGGCTGCATCCTCCCTTTGGCACAAACTGGCCTGTGTCGACCCGCCCCCTAATATGCTGGCTGGCATTCAGGCAGCCCTGGTCGATTTCTTCTGGGATGTTCACTGGCCTCCCACAGGCAGTGCTGTTTTGCCGAAGACCTTTATGGGGTCAGGGCCTAATCATCTGCCCAGCAGGGCTGCCACCTTCGACTTCAGTTTGTCAGCTTTCTCACGGGCTGATGTGGTGTGGAGACCAGTGGTCAAAATTTTACAGACAGTGGGGGGCTTAGGCCTGGATAGAGCCTTGTTTTTAACTAACACACGAACACTGAACCTTACTGGCCTCCCATTGTTTTATAAGGGCATTTTTAAAGTCTGGGGACTGTTGGTAGTCTATCCAGGGATGATTGTTCCTCATTGCTGGATGTTAGAGGAACTTATAGTGTGTGAGGCCCGGCTGGACATACCGACCCAAACCTCCCAACTCCTGTCCGGGGTCGTTCTGGACAACTTTGGCATCACAACGTTCGAAAGCTAGTGGGCGTTGTAGGGCGGACCTCGACCGCGGGCGGCTGGAGCATTTGGGTCTGTAAGGTGGCGGTGGTACTACGACTCCTGCGAGGATGGTGGCACTCACTGATGAGAAGTTGCCGGACTTCAATGCAGGAGTGGTGGAACCTAATGAGAGTGACCCGTTCCCCAAGTGCTCTATGACCTTGGACATGGCAGATTGCGGGGGGCTGCTGTTGGAGTGTGGAGGCAGGGTCGGTATGGACCTGAGCTCAGCCAGTGGGCAGATGTTTTACAGACACTGCGTCTTAATTTTGAATAAAAAGAAACTGGTTGGGAGAACTGATACTCCGTGGCGGGGAGAGCTGGGCCTGGGTGATGGGGTACGGCCGGAATGGAGGGCTCTATACAAACCGCCGTTGACCAAAAAAGTGGCAGATCTGCAGTGGCGGATACTCCACGGTATTGTATCTGTCAATTCGTTTGTGACTGTTTTAAACCCTGAGGTTTCACACGCTTGTCCATTCTGTGGGCTGAGAGAGACGGTCTTTCATGCTTTTATGCATTGTTTTAGATTACGCCCCTTGTTTTCGGTTTTACGGAATGTTTTTACAAACCTCGCTGCTCAGTTTACTCCCCAGGTTTTTATCCTTGGTTTTAAATATGTCCAGAGTCGACGTTTCAAGTGCCAGCTGATCAATTACATAATTGGTCAGGCAAAGCTGGCACTCTACGTCAGCAGGAAAAATAAAATTGATTCTGACTCGGACTGTGACGCCACACTAATATTCTCCAGGCAGGTCAGGTCTCGTATCACCTTGGATTTTAATTTCTATAAGAACATGGCCGACCTGGAGCGTTTTAAACTGGTGTGGTGTCAGGAGGAGGCAGTGTGTTCTGTTGTGGAGGACACACTTTTATTTGCAACTGAACTCCTCTGAGCAGCGAGGGGTAGTTTTTATAAGTTTGTTTCTTGGTGTTTTTAATATTATGATTATTTATTCATTTTTATATTCAAAACTGAGAGACTTGCCTGAATAAGACTCAATAAAGTTTTGTTAAATCTCTCTGTATATCTCTCTCTCTGTATCTCTCTCTCTCTGTCTCTGTCTCTCTCTGTCTCTCTCTCTCTCTCTCTGTATATATCTCTCTCTCTCTGTCTCTCTCTGTCTCTCTCGCTCTCTCTCTCTGTCTCTCTCTCGCTCTCTCTCTCTCTCTCTCTCTCTCTCTCTCTCTCTTTTGTGTCTCTCACTCAGTGTTTGCTGGCTCTACGGGTTTTGCTGAGTTGGCAGGAAAAAGGCACGTTAGAGGAACAGAAATAAACTGTCGGACTTTCGACAGCTCAGTGTGACACACACTACACACACACATGCTGCCCACACACACACTGCCCATACCCGCACACACCACTTGCCCTCCATGGAGGTCATAATGATTTTATTACTGTGACAAAGGAGCTGCACCTGACGATGATTAATTTATTGATTATTCAGTCAATCTATGGACTAATCTATTGATTATTCTAACGAGTTTTCTGTGTCATCACTCGCTTTACGGTGTTCAACAATGTTTAGGTCCAAACTCTTTGCGGACATACACACACCGAACATACTTAAACTTTCTGATTGGGAATGTAATCGGATACGGGTGTTTACATGGATATTGTTCTGTTTAACAGGATGTTTAAAGGGTTTCCCGTCTCCTTCAATCAGACACTGTAATCGGAATGACCTCAGTCGGACGACTCCATTCCGATTACGGTGTTTACGTGGACGCGTTCCATTCCGACTGAGCCGTGAGTTTCCCTTAGGATTATTAGGGAGCGTGTAAACTTTATGCTTCTGAACTAGGTTACGGTGTTGTTTTCATTATCTCACCGATTAATTATGCAGATCATTGACGGTGTATTCATGCAGTGTTTGTGTTTGCTCAGTTTTGAGCTGCCGCCTGTCTGTGACGGATATGTGATCAATCAGCAGAGCTTTCAGCTCATCGGGCCATCGATCAGCTCAGAGACCGGCGTGGCCTCTGGCAGCCGCCTCCGTCAGTCAGCGACAGGATAAAAACTGCATCAGGTTCATCACCCTGCTCTGTCTGCCTCTGTCTGTGTGTGTGTGTGTGTGTGTGTGTGTGTGTGTGTGTGTGTGTGTGTGTGTGTGTGTGTGTGTGTGAGAGAGAGTCTGTGTGAGAGTCTGTGTGTTTGTGCTCGCGCACAAAGAATGATACGATGCTGTCCTACCTTGCTCAAACTTTTTGGTTAGCTGAACATTACGTAAACGTTCTGAATGATTTTGTCCTTAGAACGTCTCCTGTGTCCGGTTTTCTGGAAGATCCTGAAACGTTTGTAATAATGTACATAATAGTTTGCTGCATAACATTAGTCACACGTTTTCAGAACATTCCTGGAACATTATTTCTGTAACGTTACCGGCTTACCTTCCAGGAACCTTTAGAAAACCTTGCTGAATGTTCTGATAATGTTTTCTTCTGGCTGTGTTTTGGTCAGAACTTGAGAATATGGTCAGTATAATCCCAGCAGTGTTGCGATTCGATCTGCTGCGATATATTGAGATAGTTTGACTAAGACATTATATTAGGAACTCATTTAAAATCTAATTTCAGATCGAATACGTTTGAAGTCTGAAGACAGCGTGAGACACTGCCATCTAGTGCTCGGCATTTAAACACAACGCAGAATGAGCCGCGGTCTGACGCCACTCTTTACGTTTAAGCTATTCATTAATAATCAGCTTGGAGTATCGATACAGAACTGCAGGACATGATATTGTGATACTTCAGTGTGTTGATATTGTCTTACACCCCTAAATCAGACTGTGATGTACCATGATAAACCATGTCCTTCTCAGAGTGTCTCTCACTGTCGTCAGGTCCTTTAGTGCAGTTGAGTGTTTGAATAACAGTGTTTAAGAATCTGCCCATAAATAGTTGCACCCAGGAGGACGTGTGGGACTGCAGTTCTGTTGTGAAGGAAGATGAAGGTGATCAGGATCAATAACTGATGATAACTGTAGTCTGATCTGATAAATATTTATTGATCTACTCATACAGAAGTGGTGTCTCTCAGGACGGCGTCGGGTTTAACGCAACACGCCAGACGTCTCTGCATGGAGGTGTAGAGGTTCCTAATGGTGTCCTGTGATGATCCATCCCATGCAGCTTGAATGTTCTCACTCAGTTCTGCAGATGGTGTGGTAGGGGTGGAGTGTTGATAGAGCGTCCAATAGCGTCCACACATTTTCAATCAGGGACAGGTCTGGAGATGAGACCGACCACGGCGTAGTATCTGTGTCTTCAAGACGAGATCTTGAGACGGCAGCAGTGTGTGGACGAGCGTCGTCCTGTTGGAATTGAGCACCGGAGTGTGTGTTCAGAAAAGGTAGAACCACTGGTTGCAGAACCTCATTAATGTAACATTGGTCTGATAAAGTGTCTGTAATGAAGATCAAAGGTCATCTGACATCGTATGAAATTGCTCCCACACCATGACCCCGTTGATCTCGGCGATGACCACAGTGCCTCTACCCGTTGGTCATCTGGAGACGTTCTGAATGATTCAATGACAGTCAGGTATGTCACCACTGCAGTCGGGTGGTTCTTTCTGGGTGAAACTATTTTTCTGATGATGAGTGTAGATGGTCAGGAAGTCTGAATGATGTCTAGAGAAAGAATAGAGTCTCCAGATCTTTAGGAGAGCTTTGAGGGGCAGAGAGAATAGGACTGGTGGAGAATAAAAGAACAGGAGGATGGCTTTTAAGAGTTTTCCTGAACTGTGAAGAGAGGTGTGTTGTAATGCTCAGTGGGTGAGAGACGCAGGGTGTACTCTTGTCTCTGGGATGGTGTGATACATTTCACTCAGAGCCACCACCCTTCTCTCTCCTTCCACTCTGGAGATGCTGTTTCTGCACGAGTAGCTCACAGCTTCAGAATTTCAGCTTTTTATAATCCCAGTTTTCCCTCTCAGTTTGGAAGTGCCAATTACCCCACCCCAATAGAACTGTCCCCCATCACATACGTCACTCACCCCACCCACACGCAGAAACACGGTATGGAACTGTTACTGAACATGGGCATCAACATAGTTACTGACACTGTATCAGAAACACAGTCCGGTAGTTCTTTAATGTTCTTCAGAGCTTGATTGATGAGCTCTATTCCTGCAGGTTAGAACTCGAGTGATGGTTTAATGCTGTATGGTTCTAAACACTCCACTGTAATCACCGTAACTCTGGAATGATTGAGGATCAGCCTCGGCCTGCTGTCAGTGATACCTGTTCCTGACATTATTGTAGCCCTACAATAAAAAAAGGCGCGCTCCTGTCATCACAGTGTTAATTACATTGTTGTGGTGAATTGTCTGTCAGAGACGCTCAGTCTAGACAGACCTGTGGCTTATTCCCAGTTCTTGGTGTTTGTCCAAGTAACCCTTTCGTTTTTGGTCTCCGGAGTTGGAGCTCGGAGCTGCAGATCCCACAATCCTGCTATTGTGCTGAGTGACCATTTATCCGGCTGCTTTTCTGAGGGTGAACGAGTACAACAGTACTGTACACAACACTGTTTCAACGGTCAGGACCACCACAGGACCACCACAGAGCAGATATGATGTGGGTGGTGGGTCATTCTCAGCACTGCAGTCACACTGACATGGTGGTGGTGTGTTAGTGTGTGTTGCTGGTACGAGTGTATCAGACGCAGCAGTGCTGCTGGAGTGTTTAAACCCCTCAGTGTCACTGCTGGACCGAGAACAGTCCACCAACCAGAAATGTCCAGCTGACAGCGTCCTGTGAGCACCAATGAAGGACTAGAGGACGTGTTGTTAGCTAAAGCTGGCGATACACTACACAGTGTGGACATTGGGTAACCAACCCCCGGTATATACTGCTTATTTTTCAAGGCTTGTATCACATTTTTCATGTAAGAGTCAATGCAAATGGCGGCACAAACAGTGACCACAGTAAGGTGTTGTATTTTCATGTCCTGCATGTCCTATCCGTCCTGTAGGTCAGTGTTTCTCAACCCTGGTCCTGCAGACCCCCTAACCTGCTCCCAGCCCACCGGAGTCAAATATTCAGCAGTGTCCCCAGCAGTCAGTGCACCGTCATCGACCTTTGGGAGACTATAGCCCTGGGCAGCAGACGATGCTCCTGACTGAATCAGTGTGCGATTTTGAAAAGTGAATTAATGTTGTCATCGTTATTGGTTTTATATAACCTACCATCTTCACATGTGACAGTAAACATTGTTTTCAACATTGCAACCACATTTCAATGGTCAGTCATGTGACAGCTGGGCATCTATGTGGCCTTTATGTTGGCATGGATATTAGCAATACATCCACTAGGGGGCAGTTTAGAGTCAAATGTTTTTGACGACAACAAACGGTGGAGGAGGCTGTGGTGATGTCTTTACTACCATCATTTCTTCGTTGCTGGTGGTCGTGCTTAACCTGTTGGCTGAGTAACCCTTCGATAAGGGAGGTTAACTGCCAAGTAAACACTTGTGGGAGGGGCTTGTGGGAGGTACTTTCCCTTCTGCTCCGTATATTGTATGTGGAGATGGGCGGAGTTAATATGTATACTGCAGACATCCACCAGAGGGTGCAAGAGATACTTAGGGTTCACTCCTTATTTGCGGGCGTGCCATGCGACTCGTCCTTGCTTGGATGGATGACATTGGTCATGTGATTTACTACTACCCTGATGGGGGCGCTATTGTTGATGCACACCACTCAGCTTTCCAGGCTGGGTCAGCTGGTCTCCAAAGTGGAGCCAACGCAGTATGGGTGTTACTCGACGCAGCGGCTCCTGGACCTGCCGTGATCAGTCTCCATTCCTTCCTTTCCCTCGGTTTCTCCCTCCTGGTGGGAGATTCTATCTCTCATCTGTTCCCAGCAGACGTTCTGTCTGGCTTTTCCTCCTCCCATCCTGGCCAATCAGAGCGCTGCAGCTGCATTCTCAGATGCAGATCTTATCGGCAGACTGTATTTATAGCGGAGTTAATCAGTAATACAGTTTACTGTACCGTTTATTTCATTAACACTGCAGCACTACACCGTTACTACAGCTGACGGACAAACACAGTTCTCAACACCATTTACAGGAAAACGTCCTGTGAGTAACATTGTATTACATCAGAAAAGTCTTATGTAAACGTACATTAATCGTGTGAATTTGTAAGATAAGAAACAGTAAGTCACTATGTTTTACATTTCAAGTCTAAATGTTGAGAAAAGTCAAAATTCTGGGAAAATTAATGAATGAAATAAATGTTCCCCTCAGTTTTGGTGCCGATCCCTCAAGAAGCACACACCTCCTCCTCTGATACACCTCCTCCTCTGATACACCTCCTCCTCTGATACACCTCCTCCTCTGATACATGTGACGTCAGTCACCTCCGCTTTTGTATAATTGCTGGGCAGCCAACGCACTCAGAGAACAGTGCTGGGTCCCCAGCTCGGACACACTGGCTGACAGACGCCTGTTCCTGCCACTTTTCAAAGTGGAATGGGCTCGTTTCTTTTCTGCAGGCCTAATTCAGAACCATTCGGCACATTTCCACAAACATAAAGATGTTCCGGAACCTGAAAAGTTGGTTTGCAGCAGGAACCAAACATGAGGTATTTTAGCTTAAACCGCTGTGGGCGTGTCTAGTTGAACAGATGCAATGACCTGTAATTCGTCTTGCATGGTATCGTCTTCTACGTCGTCTTTTAGGAGAAAAACAAACATCTGTAACAGAACAAACACTCGCAGGTCGTCAATACACGCTACCATCTTCTCACTTCCGTTTACTGACCCTGTGCAGCCCCTCTGTTGATGACGTGTTCTGTGACGTATCCTCGGTTCCACTAAAACTGGTGTAAATGCGGGATGGCTCAATAAAAAAACACCGGGGTTCTTATAAGTCCGAGCAGATTCTTTTGGTGGAAAAGGCCTAATTGAGCGCCATTTTTGTCTCCAGCTGACGGCATGACCGGGATTCGAACCTGCGACCCTCAGATCATAGTGGTGCATTAGAGTACCAGAGACCAGCGAACAGCGCTTGGGTTTGTTATGAACGGTTCTTTCTACCAAAGATTTTTCTCAGCAGTGGTTCAGGATCAGCTTATCTGTCCTGAAGGAGTGAGTCCTCAGGAGTGGAGTAATACAGGCGAGTGTGTGTCTATGTATGTATGAGAATAGCCGGTTGTTTTAAACGATGGGAGTGGAGGGGGGGGGGGGACGGGGGGGACGACGATGACAGATTCCATCAAAACCACACCCAGCACATTCCCTCTTTCCCACAGTGCAGCAGTGACCACACAAACTGACCACATTCATCCCCTCTGAAAGTCATCAGGTGGGGGTTTGAGTGTGAGGATTACAGAGTGTGTTCTTGTTTGTCCCCCACAAGTCCGGGCAGCAGGGACAGCGTGGGTCTCGTCATAGTCTTCCTGAATCAAGCCATGTTACATCACCCTGAACATCCTCAGGTAGTACGGAACAGGGCTCTGCACACTTACTGCACTAAGATGAAGGTTCTGAGGATCAATACCTAATCATTGATATAGATTTAATATGGAGACAGAAGGGCAGCCAATCAGTGGACCCCTTTCTTTGAGCCCTCTCAGTAAACTGCCACCTGGAGCGTTTTCCCGAAGTCCTGAGACCTGTTCACCCCTGCAGTGGGAAACAGGACTTTTTCAGTTCAGTACGTCTCCGTTTCAGCGTTCTCTTATTTAACCTTTAGAACTCGAGGCCAGTTCTGAGGGACGGTTTCACAGTTTGACATACTTTTATTCACCAAAACATTAGAAAAGTATTGAAAGCAGACGTGTATCAGATGTTATTTTAGGAGGATCCTAGACTTTAAGATATAAACAGAAATGTAATATTTGTATGAATTTAATCATGTTTTCAGTAAGATTTTTATAAAGTGAAATTAAAAAAGTATCATGCAGACCTTCGAGTGTTTTTGAGGAGACGCCTAAAGAAGATCTGTTTCAGTGATGTCATTAACCCCGCCCCCTCTCTCTGATCAGTCAGAGTCTGTATGCAGGTTGATCATCAGCCCCGCCCCCTCTCTCTGATCAGTCAGAGTCTGTAAGCAGTTCTGAAGGTTAGAAACGGCCAAACGTCCCGTACATTCCACCCCATAACTACTGGGGTGATTGGAGTGATTTTGTCTCACTGCTGACCTCACTGTGTGGGACATTTACTGAAATTTGACGCCGATTGATTTGACATGAATCTGTGATCTGAACCATTAAAGTGCTGACTTTGGTACCAAACCCTACCTCTGAGAGATTTGATACGCTTATGATTTTACATCCTTCATACACACTGTGTGCGCGTGTGTGTGTGTGTGTGTGTGTGTGCGTCTGTGCGTGTGTGTGTGTGTGTGTATGTGTGTGTGCGTGTGTGTCTCTGCGCGTGTGTGTGTGTGTGTGTGTGCGTCTGTGCGTGTGTGTGTATGTGTGTGTATGTGTGTGTGCGTGTGTGTCTCTGCGCGTGTGTGTGTGTGTGTGTGTGTGCGTCTGTGCGTGTGTGTGTGCGTGTGTCTCTGCGCGTGTGTATGTGTGTGTGTGTGTGTGTGTGTGCGTCTGTGCGTGTGTGTGTGCGTGTGTGTGTGCGTGTGTGTGTGTGTGTGTGTGTGTGTGCGTCTGTGCGTGTGTGTGCGTCTGTGCGTGTGTGCGTGTGTGTGTGTGTGCGTGTGTGTGTGTGTGTGTGTGTGCGTCTGTGCGTGTGTGTGCGCGTGTGTGTGTGTGTATGTGCGTGTGTGTGTATGTGTGTGTATGTGTGTGCGTCTGTGCGTGTGTGTGTGTGCGTGTGTGTGTGTGTGTGTGTGTGTGTGCGCGTCTGTGCATGTGTGTGTGTATGTGTGTGCGTGTGTGTGTGTGCGTGTGTGTCTCTGCGTGCGTGTGTGTTATTCCGATGTTGACAGCACGAACGCCGTTTCTTGCAGTGCTATTTTTACTGCGACTCAGAGTCACTCAAACAAAATTATTTATTACCTCCCAGAAATGTGTTCTTTTCATCTGCGTCTCCGATGTGTCTCCTACATGTCTCTGATGACTCTGTTCCTGGTTTTGAGAGATTTATAAATAGTGTGGTTGTGTGTGAAAGCCGGCGCCTCTCTCCTCCTCCTGTACGGAGGCCTTTGTCTCCAGCGGAAGGTCTGACGATTTGGGAGAGAGAAAGAGACGCATTAAAAATGAAAGCAAACTGAATTATAAATCATTTAGGTCTGAAATGATTCCCGAGGGAGCAGGGCCTTAATTACGGCCTCGGCGCAGAGACGGGATCACTGCATAATGAAGGTCCTGACTCAGCGCTGTGCAAACAGTGATTGGGGGCGTTGACTCGCCGCAGTTATTTCTGACCCAGTGGTTTAAAGGCTGCATTAATCATATCTGTATTCGGCTCTTTACGTTCTAACGGCTCTGATTACTGTGTTTGAGTAACTGCTGCACAGACCGACACCCCTCCTAATCACCACATTCAGCTCCTTTAAGCTCCACCCATCGCTGACACAGATGTGCAAATGCACACACCGCTTATCTAGTTCCTGTAGAGAACTACTGCCAGTAGAATAGGACTCTGGAGCAGACGAACAAAGATGAACCTGTTGTCTCCATGTCTAACACCAGACGTGGACTTATGAGCTGGATGGATCCAGGACTTTTGTGAGGTGGGGTGGAGAGCGTTCAGAATCCTGATCTCACTAACAAGCGTTCTGGTCACTGAATGCAATCAAATCCTCACTGCAATGTTTCAGAATCTAGTAGAGAAACGTCCTGGATAGTAGAAACTCCAACACAATCAGGAGAACCTCTTGATTTCAGAAGGAAGTGAACGAGCGAGTGTCCCAGTACTTTTGTCCATACAGTGTAGACTCTCTGGAACTGGTTCAGGCCCATTATTACCATTATAACGTGTGACTGGATCATCAGCGGTGCAGGAGCATGTTTTTTGATCACCACTGAGATGTGACCTGCCCACTTTCCCTGAAGTGGCACCCCTCCGTACGGAAGGCCCCTCCCCCACGCCCTCGTTCAGATTGGGGTGCAGGGTCCCGCACGGACCCCCTGCTTGCACATTCACTTTCATACATGACCCTGAGAGCTGTGTGTCTCCCATCCTCCCGTCGCCATGGTAAACAGCCCCTTCTCCACCACTACAACCATCACCCCCGCACTCTCTGCTGTTTTTCACTGCTGCTGGTTTGTGGAGTGTGTGTGTGTGTGTGTGTGTGTGTGTGTGTGTGTGTGTGTGTGTGTGTGTGTGTGTGTCAGCAGGTGGGTGGGTGCTGGCCTGCTGTATGAATGAAGCCTGGGCCTCTCTGAGAGTGTATTACAAAACGGGGGTCAGACTGCAGCCCGTACGGGACAGAGTACGAGCGCTGATTGAGAATGAGACGCTGTCCTTTCTTTAGGTGGTAGGATCTGATCCCAGATCAGCACTCAGCCTTAGATGTTGGAGTTTGCTCTGAGGAACACTGTACCTACAGTGCCTTGAGAAAGTATTCCAGAGACTGGAGTATCTGTCCATACGACCACATGGTGAAACATGGTGGTGGCAGCATCATGCTGTGGGGATGTTTCTCAGCAGCAGGGACTGAGAAACTGGTCAGAGTCGAGGGGAAGATGGAGCTAAATACGGGGATATTCTTGAGCAGAACCTGTTTGGGTTGGTCAGTGATTTGAGTCGGGGACAGAGGTCCACCTTCCAACAGGACAATGATCCAAAGCTCACTGCTGAAGCAGCACTCCAGGGGTTTAAGGGGTTTATCTTACTCTGGGCCAGAACACTGTTCCACTAGGAGGCGCTCATAACCTGATTTGTATGAATGTCAGTGGTGTGAAAGTCATGACACTCCCAGCTGTAGGGGTTTCTGACGTAATGCTGCCTTTACGTTTGAATTCTGCAGCTTGTTTGAGGTTTTAACAGTGAAACAGTTTGTGACGCGGTTGTTGTTGAAGGTTCTGACCGTTAAACATCTCACCACAGCAGCCCTCAGTCAGAGGTGATGCAGTGAAGCTCTACATACCTTTAATCAAGACTGTAATGAACTGTTTTCTAACTCTTAGAACCAGAGATCCAGGATTCCTGGGCGGTCGCAGGCTGTTTTATAAGTCATTGAGGGATGAATCAAACCAGAAAGGAGGGGCTGTTTGCGCTCTCTGTTCACATTGTGTTCAAATTTCAGAATAAAAGTCTTGAGACGGGATATTACTGATACATACATAAATAATAAAAAAAATAAAAGACATTCAGGTTGTTGTTTTTTGTTTTTGTTTTTTTGTTTTTTCATTTTATTTGGACCACAGTTAATGATTGTAAATCATGATCTTTATAAATGATTATAAATATCTTTATTAATCTAAGCATTTAAACGATTGATCATCCAGAGTGTTTGAGCTGAAAATGCAATTTCTGTTCTAAAGGGGTTTTAGTGATAAACCCCATAAACTGCTACCAAATGTATTTTATCAAAATATAGTCAAATTCATACAATTATATACATTCTGTTCATTTTTCCATCTCGTTCATCTTCGTCTGAGCGTGGTGTAGGATCTCCTGATAATATTGGTGAATAAAAGAACATTAAACCTCCCACAGAACTGTCCTCGGGTTCTAAATGTTAAGAGTATTTTCTGAGCTTGTTGTTTATTATTTATTAAGTTGTATAAACGCAGAAAGGGGGACTTGGCTTTGACTGGGAACACACCGCTCCACATTGTAAGAGATGGAGGACGAGGAGACCACGATAACTCCCGTGCAGTTATTACTGTAATTATGAAGGTCACGACCAAGACGGACATCAATAACGGACGTCTCTGACTCTGCTCTTCAGTTGTAGTCCTGCAGGGCTGCTGTTCTGATTAGACTCGTCTGTTAATTAGCAGGTTAAGTGGGTGTGTCTGAGCAGGGACCCCATCTAACGGTGCTGGACCCTGCTGTGGTCTCCAGGAGGACAACAGAAGAACCCTTTCCTAACGATATTTAAATGTAAATGAGACGCCGCTAAAAATAACCCCTTGAAGTTTGAATGAACCAACATGAACCAGAAGCACCAGACAGCGGAACGCTGGAGCACCTCCCTGTAAACTGCATCACCGCAGGACAGGACGGTTGGGGTTGATTTGTCTGTCGCTCTGATGAATATTATTAATACCTCTGTCTCTGTCTTGTTTCAGGGTCTCCGTGAGGACGAAGTCCACTGCTGTAACTGGCCGTATTCTCTCCACCAGTACTTGCTGGTTTTGGGGAACATTCAACGCTGTCGGTGAGTTTGATGGCAAAGTTTAAAAAACCATCGACCGTTGATTGTGCCCTACGACCGGACCGAACGGCAGCAGTTCCGCGCTCTCCTCAGGCCGGCTGGTGTTGTCGAGGTGTTGTGTCCCTCCTCCAGCCTCGGCTCCTCAAAGGTCACAATCAACATTCATTGCTGTCGGTGGGTTGAGTTTGCTAAAGCTCGCTGAACAATGAGTGTAACTGTGGCCATGCAATTTACCACGTTACAACTGTACCAGAGGACAAGAGGACAAGAGGCAGCTTTTTGTCCCTTTTGAATATGGATCAATAGAAACAGGGTTTTTTGTGGGTGGACTGCACTGCAGTCACACTGACATGGTGGTGGTGTGTTAGTGTGTGTTGCTGGTACGAGTGGATCAGACGCAGCAGAGCTGCTGGAGTGTTTAAACACTGCGTCCACTCACTGTCCACTCTATTAGACACTCCTACCGAGTGTCTCCACCTTGTAGATGTAAAGTAAGAGACAGAAGCTCATCTGTTTCTGCACAGTTTGTGTTGGTCGTCCTCTAGTCCTTCATCAGTGCTCACAGGACGCTGCTCACAGGACGCTGCCCACAGGACGCTGTCGGCTGGACATTTCTGCTCAGTGGACTGGTGGACCAACCCTCAAAACCCTTCTTCATACCAGTTCCCAAAAAGCAGATCTCCTGTGTGAATGACTACAGCATTAACATCTGCTGTCCCTCCAGGAGCCTCTGCAGTTATAGAGACAGCA
>CM067502.1:277879-285379 GCA_034509495.1 Acestrorhynchus altus | reverse complement strand
GGGACTTCTCTCCAGGTGATGGGTTGATTCTGGTTTCCTATTGTCCCTGTCTGGTGTCATGTGACGCGTTGGACTCCAGGTGTTGAATGGGAAGTAGGGCTGTTATTACTGGAGCACTGGCTTGTGGTCTGGTCACTTGGCAGTTTTCCAACATGATAACGACCCAAAACACACCTCCAATATTGCTGAGGAAGCTGAAGGTCGAGGTGATGGACAGGTCATCTATGTCTCCAGAGCTAAACCCAGTTGTGCAGTGGTGGGGCATCCTCAAGCGGAAGGTGGAGGAGCACAAGGTGTTGAACATCCACCAGCTCCATGATGTCATCATGGGTAGCAACATGTGCAGTGCTGGTGAGTTCCATGTCCAAGAGGGTTCGGGCAGTGTTATATAAGAATGTTGAGTTCACCGTGAGGTGTCACTTGTTATTTGGACGATATATAAAGACAGACGCTGTCATGTTTTCTGTGTATGAAGGGACACTGAAAAGGACACTGACTTCCCTCTGAGTACACGGTGAAGACCACCTTTGAAGTCAGATTGGGTCACGGTTTATGGGATCGGAATGTTAGACAGAAAGACCGAGGTTATAAAGCAGAATGTCTGTCAGACGGGGTTGGACTATTGATCCGGACCGTCATGCACTCGTGCACGTAGAGCCGTCCCTGAGTGCGTGTGAACGGTGTTGTAGCTCTAAGGAAGCAGCCTCCCTCTCCGGACCGCTCCGAGACCTGCCGGCTACTGAGCCACAGAGCCCTTCTGTTGCTGTGTCTGAGGGGGAAACCATGTCTGGTAGAATGAGAGCACGCTCGGAAGTGTGTGTGTGTGTGTGTGTGTGTGTGTGTGTGTGTGTGTGTGTGTTCCTCCATTATGTAGCAGGATATGTGCTCAGTCGTGCAGAGGAGCAAGGAGATGATGTAACGGTCCAACCGGAGCATCGAGGCCTCGTAATTAGGCCTCAGACTCAGGAAGTGTGTGTGACTGAAGGAAGTTTTCAGGAATATCCACCTCAGAGGGGATGTGATACATCCTGTGATCAGTGCAGCGCTGGACAGTGAAGACCTGCTTTCAGACAGAGCTGCCGGAGCAGAGAAGTGTACAGAAACACACAGAGAGCATAACGGTCACTGTATATACCGTCCAGCACGCATGTATGGGCAGCCCTGGTCTGGTGGTTTGAGATTTGATTTATTGCTGGATAAACAAAACGCCACACAGTAGGTTTACGGGTGGTAACGCTCATCAGCCCCGCCCCCTCTCTCTGATCAGTCAGAGTCTGTATGCAGGTTGATCATCAGCCCCGCCCCCTCTCTCTGATCAGTCAGAGTCTGTATGGAGGTTGATCATCAGCCCCGCCCCCTCTCTCTGATCAGACAGAGTCTGTATGCAGGTTGATCATCAAGGCCACAGTCCTTGAACTAAGCACTGTTTACATGTGTCCACAGTGTCCTCTTACGTATTTGAAAATGGTCAGAATGATCCTGGTTCAGCTGGTTAACTGAGCAGTGGGAAATAATCACCAGTATGAGTCAACAGGAAGTGGAGTGTCGTGAGGCAACACTGGACTGACATCCTGTCT
The DNA here is from genome assembly GCA_034509495.1 of Acestrorhynchus altus. Classification (NCBI taxonomy): domain Eukaryota; kingdom Metazoa; phylum Chordata; class Actinopteri; order Characiformes; family Acestrorhynchidae; genus Acestrorhynchus; species Acestrorhynchus altus. Next base: position 283,802 of record CM067502.1, on the reverse strand, counting down.
TATGACCACACATCTGTCACAGCTGATTCTGGAAGCCACCTCAGTAGGAATGTGCTTTCTGATACATGGAAGTGCACATGAAAACCACAAATGTAGCCATAACATTAAAACCACTTTTCTAATATTGTGTGGGTCTGTGTGTCATGTTGAAGCATGCATTAAGGTGATCAGATGCTCCACAGGCACATCAGTGGGCCTTCAGTGCCCTGGACACTCGTTTGTCCTTGATTGGAACACTTTTGATAGGTAATGACCACGGCATTCCAGGAACCACCCATAATAACTGCCCGATGTTCTGACCCAGTCGTCTAGAACGTCACAGTTTGATTCTTGTCAATGTTTTTCAGATTCTTACGCTTGTCCAATGTTCCTGTTTCAACCCTGTATCCAGCCCTTCACAGGAGCCCCTGTTGATAAAGATCATCAATGCTTTGATCATCTGTGTGCAGAAGTTGAGCTAGAAGGTACAGTCATACCTTACGTATATCATGGAAAAGCACTGAGAGAAGAAATGCCCTTTGTGGAGCAGCACACTAGCTAAAGGTCATGCTCAATGTCAAGCGTCCTCCAGTGATGGAGCTCCATCTAATACCTTCAGTATAAGTTACAACGTCAGAATGAACTAAACACCATTGAAATCCAATTCTCACAGCAATGTTCCAACAGATCTCTAACAGGTGGACTGCAATCCAGGTCCTGTCCCAGACACTGTCCTGTCCAGACTGTCCTGTAACTGATAAAGAGTGTTTATTATTGTAAGCAGCTTAACGTTTCTACACAGATCAGGTTTTGCTGTCCAATCACATGCATTGTACATATCACATGGGACTGATACAGGGCAGGGCTCCATACAATGCTGTCCCATCGTCCCAGGGCCAATAAACACGAAGCCAGGACAGAATAAAAGCTCTTTGCTTTCCGGCTGTTGTGTCCAGTAAAACCAGAGACGAGGAGACCGGTCACAGGCTGAAATATGATTGGGAGTTCTCGCATCGCTCAGCGTAGCGTCTGTTTACGATGAAGGTCAAGGTGCTGATAGACCCACTGTGATGCTCAAAGGGGAATTATGTCCACAGCATTGAACCAACCAACCACAAACAGGGATAGAAACACACACATGAGTAAATTCACACACTAGGGGACAGTGATCACATGTGCCCGGAGCGGTGGGCAGCCCTATCCATGGTGCCCCCGGAAAAATAAAGTTACACCCTTCAACCAAAAGAGCCAATCAGCTCGCTGGTTACACTGGACAGTGGAGGAGGGTGACGATATTGTGTCCCTAGTGGTGAAAGCAGTAATGTGGAGCTCCACTGGGAGATGAATTATTAAGCTCTTTATCTCAGTTCAGTGTGAAACTGGCGAAATATCCTGAACTGTCATTGGACTGTAATCTGATTGGACGTTCAAGTGTACAGGATCTGGACCTGAATCATAATGCAGTTAGACAGTATGATGTTCTGGAGCTTGGACTTTAACTGGACCTTACTGAATCCACAGCAAAGGTCTGAGAACTATGAAGACTGTCACTGCAGTACAGTGGGGACAAACTCTATTAAGAATACTGATTTCAGGAGAAGACGTGTCCTATAGTAGAATACAATAAGATTTAAATGAACGATGATATGTTCATTTGTGTTGATTATGTACAAACAGAAATATAACGTTTATATAACATCGTTTCCTGCGATATTCAGCATATTAAACACACTGTAATTAAACTGGCGTCTCAGGAACAGATGTTTGGAGGACATCTAGTGTCTGTGCTCTGTTATTACAACTGTATTATGACCTCACCGGACTGTGTCCAGTGTCTCATCCCGAACGTGGACCTGTGCAGGAAATCATAGAGATGCAACAGTAATGGAGTACTGAAACTGTGGTTTGACTGGTAACACACACACACACACACACACACACACACACACACACACACACACACTGTTTACATGCTAGTAATTCTCAACTGAAGAAGATCAAGAAAGAGGTCTCAGAGTGGAACTTCTGGCTGATGTGGGCTCACATGGGTAAAATCTGCACTAGGTGGGTTCCAGGTGGACATGGGTTCTGTTACTGTTTCTCAGTAAAGCCCACCTTAGTCTCACATAAGTCCCATCTAGGCCCCAGTTTACCCCCTCTGGGTCCCATCACCTGCCCTGGTGGGCATTCATATGTGAGGTCAGCATTTAAACTATGGACAAAACCTTCTGGTTCCCAGTTGAGCAACATATATGAGTCCACGTGAACTGGACTTTAGGGGAGTGGACACAGCGTTTAAACACTCCAGCAGCACTGCTGTATCTGATCCACTCTGAGGCCTCATTCTTCATCAGTTGAGAATTACTGGCATGTAAGTGTGTGTGTGTGTGTGCTGTGTGTGTGTGTGTGTGTGTTACCAGTCAAACTGGTTTGCACCCACTGCTGTTGCATCACTCCAGGTGAACAGGTACTCTTTGAGAAATGTATATCTGGAAACTCTTCTCTATAAATAAAGACCAATGTCTGTTTATAGCCTGTATCCACGTGTCCAGACTAAATGAAGGGCCTGTTGGACTGAGACGTATGTAAATGAGCAGATGTTGAAGCAAAGGTATGTAAATAAAACACACTAAGAGAAAGCGATTCTCCACTGTGAAAGACTCCATTATCTGACTTCCATTATCTGACTTCATTATCTGGATCTTCAGAGAAGATCAGGAAACAGTGGATGTGACGCTTTCTCCAACTGAGCCAAAGGTCAGCAAGGTTTCATTAAGGACAGGGTCCTCAGGGCCTTTCCATGTCAGTTCCAGTGTGAGAGAACATTGTAGAGACGCCAGCCGTGCTGCAGCCCAAGTCCTGGAAATGCAGGTGAAGGGTGTTACATAGTTACGTTCTATCCTATATGGTGTACTGTTATAGTATCTGGTACTTGATAAATGGAACGTAGTATCTGGTACATTCAAAGAATTTACAAACCAGTCACTTAAGATACATTTATGAAATTTAAATGTCTGCAAAGTGATTTATTCTTTTTATATTTAATGTCTTTGTTTTTCTGTCTTTTATCATTTTATCATTTTATTTATTTATTTATTTATTTATTTATTTATTTATTTATATAATTAATTAATTTATTTATTTATCATTTTATTTATTTATTTATATAATTAATTAATTTATTTATTTATCATTTTATTTATTTATTTATTTATTTATCATTTTATTTATTTATTTATTTATTTATCATTTTATTTATTTATTTATTTATTTAAAATAACAGAAAGGCTTTCTGTCTCAGTGGCTACATCGACCATGTGTGAGGCACCGTGGTCAGCACCAGGATCATGGTTTGGTCGTGCTGTAAGTAACTCCATATGATGCCAGACCTTCAGTCTTCATTACACCAAACGATCTACAATGAGGTTCTGCAACCAGTGGTTCTACCTTTTCTGAACACACAACAGGTCCAACAGGACGACGCTCGTCCACACACTGCTGCCGTCTCAAGATCTTGTTGTCGTACCTAAACTGACATTACACCCGATTCCCCTGAAGGAGGTTCTCAAATCCACCATCTGCAAAATAACCGAGTTTAGAAATAACTGCAGCTGAGGACCGGTTTCAGAGAAAGTGAAGTTCTTCATTGCTGAGATGTCAATCAGGTTCCATGGCATAGAACTCAAAACAGTGTTCTTTCTCTTTCTTCTTTTTCAGCTGTTACACCTCAACCATCTCCCATGTCCACTCCTCTCTCTACTTCATCCAACCTTTCTGAGGTCTTCCTGTCTCCTTTGCCCGGCAGCCCATCTCCAACATTCTTTATTGATATTTCCACTATTCCTCCACAACACACGTCCAAAATCCATTCAGCCTGGCCTTTCTGGCTTTATCTCCAGACTGCATCATCTTCACTGTCCCTCTGATCTGCTCATTTCTAATCCTGTCCATCCTTTGTCATTCTCATTCCTTTGAACAGTGTTAGCTCATCTTGTACTCCCTAGCAGACTAGCTGATGGACCTCACTATGATCTCTGCTTTTGTGAATTTTCCTCTGGGTCAGGAGAGTCAGGTTAATGTATGTGTGTCTAACATGTATTTTAGAGAAGTGTCCACTGCCTGTCTTAGAGTCAATGTTGGTTTCCAAACTATGTTAAACAGTCACGCTGTGTCTGCTAGTTCTATCATTTTCATAGATCATCAGCCTGGGGCCTTGAAGAATGCGTTCCCCGCCCAGGAGCCAGCTGAACTCCAGAGTCACCATGGAGACAATGTCTCAGTTCGTAGATAACTGCCTGTGCTAACTCCTGAAAACATCCTTGAGCAGCCAGTCAGAGGTACAATCCACAGGTGGTTGGGAAAAGGGAGGGAGCGTCCCAGAGCGTCCTCCTCCGTGGGAAACTTTCCAGCATCTGCCAAGGTCAGAGCTGATACGGGGCCGAACAGCTGATCACAGGAATATTCCGGCTGGGAGAGAGTAAAGGTCCATTTAGCAAATAGCTCATCTTCTGGTCCAGTGTGGTCTCCAAACCATCCATTCTCCACTGCAAAGCTGATGAAGCCTTCTGAGATGCACGAAAGTCACAGTCTCGAGTCCCGACAGCCCTGCTTTAGCAGCTTTGGACAGCTGCCCTCATTGGACAGACCATGTCAGTGCAGTGTCCAGTCCAGTCAGCAACTGCTCCTTTAAAAGCTTTAGGTTTGTGACCCAAACTAAGAGAAGAGGTTTGATTACAGCCGGCAGAACTAAATACTCCAAATAATGAAGGACATTCCAGTTGTCTTTTGAATTTTATTTGTATTACAGTCCAGAAGAAAAATGTATTATTATAAATATTCAATTTAATCTTTACAAATAACTCTTTTTCAACATTTTCAATTCAAAAACACTCTGGATGATCAGGTTCCAACAGGACGTCCGAGATGATTTTAGTCCTTGTTCAGACATTTTCAATCAAAACATGATCGAATTCATGCACATATTTAAATTCTATTCATATATAATGAAGACAGAGCTGAGCCGTAGACCTAGTCCTCACAACCCGCCCTGATAAGCGGAAGAAGATGGATGGATGTGATGGATGGATGGATGGATGGATAGGACCTGTATCTGATATATCTTATGTAGTACGTGGTCTTTTATAAATACTTTTTGGTGAATAAAAGTCAAACCACACGAAATTGGCCTTGGATTCTGAAAGTGAACTGAATAATTGTTGACATTGTTGACATTGTTGCCTCATCGAGTACAGCGTGCAGTGCCGGTTATCTGAGAGCTGAGGAACGATAGCAATGCGGTAAGAATGCGTGTGGCTGCTCAGGGTCGAGCTGCCCAGTTGCGTAAACAGAATTTCACACCTGAACGGCGTCGTGTACAATAACGGAACAGAAACACACCAATAAATACTTGATGACTGATTATTTTCTCGGTGTTAATATATCACTGACATGTTTATTTAACTGACAGAAGCTCTTTCCTTGATACCAAACATATGACAGACGAAAGCACCAACACGCCTTTTCTCAGAAAGTCTAGATTTAATGTAAACATTAAAAAGCATAGACAAATATGCAGGAGTACATATGCAAATCGCATACAGATGCATTCTTCATAAAGAATAAAGAGAAGATATTATTATTATTATTATTATTATTATTATTATTATTAATGTTAAATATTTAATGTTGGTAAAGTTAGTTTTGGGTTCTTCAGATGTTCTTCTTCAGATGTTTCACTGCTGCGTTCTCTTCTTTTTCATCAAGTCCTCAACTCTGCTCCTGTGAGGAAAAGCACTCGGCTACCAGAATGTTCTGAAGAGACTCGAGGAAAGATGTCTTTTGTCTTTATTGTAATTCACAGATTTAATATCAACACTTACTTCAGCATCTTGATGTTCCCTGCATCACCAAGGTCTAAGTGCTGCCAGAGCTGGTGTGAAACCAG
>CM067502.1:267879-272879 GCA_034509495.1 Acestrorhynchus altus | reverse complement strand
ACACTCGGAGTGTGTTGCACCACTAACTGAATTAAATCCTGTTTAAAGGCCGAAGGAGCTCCAGTGCATGTTTACTGCTCTGTCCACTAACATGATCAACTCTGCATACAGACTCTGGACTGATCAGAGAGGCGGGGCTGATGATCAACCTGCATACAGACTCTGACTGATCAGAGAGAGGGGGCGGGGCTGATGATCAACCTGCATACAGACCTGACTGATCAGAGAGAGGGGCGGGGCTGATGATCAACCTGCATACAGACTCTGACTGATCAGAGAGGGGCGGGCTGATGATCAACCTGTACAGACTCTGACTGATCAGAGAGAGGGGCGGGCTGACGATCAACCTGCATACAGACTCTGACTGATCAGAGAGGGGCGGCTGACGATCAACCTGCATACAGACTCTCTGGACTGATCAGAGAGAGGGGGCGGACTGATGATCAACCTGCATACAGACTGGACTGATCAGAGAGGGGCGGGCTGATGATCAACCTGCATACAGACTCTGACTGATCAGAGAGGGGCGGGCTGATGCTCAACCTTGCATACAGACTCTCTGACTGATCAGAGAGAGGGGGCGGCTGGGACGTATCAATCCTGCATACAGACTTCGACTGATCAGAGAGAGGGGGCGGGCTGACGATCAACTCTGCATACAGACTCTGACTGATCAGAGAGGGGGCGGGCTGACGATCAACCTGCATACAGACTCTGGACTGATCAGGAGAGAGGGGGCGGGGCTGATGATCAACCTGGCATACAGACTCTGACTGGATCAGAGAGGGGCGGGGCTGATGATCAACCTGCATACAGACTCTGACTGATCAGAGAGAGTGGGCGGGGCTGATGATCAACCGCACAGACTCTGACCGTTTTTTTATTATTATTTATTATTTGAATTTATTCAACTTGTTTTTATATATTTCCTCATCATTCAACAGGTTTTCTGAGATGAGTTGTTTTATATTTTTGTTACAAGCAAAGTCCTCCTACTCTAACAATAGGTGTGAGATAAACGCTTCATCAAAAACATGGTCAAATTCATCAAATAAATATTTTTATATTTGTATCTGAAATGAAGAGCAGCGAGTTGAGCAGCAGAAGAGCTCCTCAAAATAACAACAAATGTGTGTGACTGTCTGCTGTAGATACAAACAGATGAAAACTCCTGATACATCTTCACATTGTCTGCCAACTTTCTGGCTACTGAGCCCGGACTAGTGTCCCACCCTGCCCTGGACTAGTGTCCCACCTGCCATCACTCAACTGTGTACAAATCCACAGTTAATATTCTGTCAACCAGAGAACTAACAGTTCACTGCAGTACCCAAGTATTAGGACAGAGGTGTGGGTGTCCAGTGTCCCCTAACTGTGTATGAGTAGTTTGACCAGAGGAGGATGGTTCTCCCCTTGTGAGCTGGTTTCTTCCTCCAGCTCTGAGGGAGTTTCTCCTGCACTGTCGCCCGTTGGTTTGATCACTAGAGGATCAAATAAATTGTATCTATGCTGAAGAGTGGACTACTGCCTCGACCTGGGGATGGGCCTGCGGACCACTAGAGACAGCTTCATAGCCCACTAGTGGTCCCCGACCCACAGGTTGAGAAACCCTGCATAAGAACCCTGCGGGACTCTGTAAAGGAACGCTTTCATGCTGGGATTAACTGCATGAATATCGGGTTGAGTAAAGGGGTCAGGACGGCCTTTTCTTGGGAAAAGTGAGGTCTACTGTTGATAAGAGTCATATGCCGTTATAGAGGTGGGACTCGTGAGGGCGATCTTAGGCTACAAAGGGTTTTGTTTATTTTCTAGGTCAGAGGGAGATGTTATGCATCTGATCTTTAAAATCAAAGAGGAAAACATCTTCACACACATTAAGTAGGTCAGAGCGGCGATGGGCGCTTTTACAATGTTTCTGTTAATTCATCACACTTCCCCTCAAACCCACAGATTCCTTCCTACAGATCACAGAGTGATCTTTCAACACAATCTACACAACATTCCCTTAACAGCATTATTATCAGAACCTTCTAATCTGCTCTCAGACTATAGCAGATACACCAGTAACATCATGACCACTGTCTTCATTACGATAAAGATATTTATTCTCTCTCCCCACCCTGGATCTTTCAATGATCAGGACCTACAGGGACCACCACAGAGCAGATATGATGTGGGTGGTGGGTCACATTCTCCTCAGCACTGCAGTCACATGGTGGTGGTGTGTTAGTGTGTGTTGCTGGTACGAGTGGATCAGACACAGCAGTGCTGCTGGAGTGTTTAAACCCCTCAGTGTCCCTGCTGGACCGAGAACAGTCCACCAACCAGAAACGTCCAGCCGACAGCGTCCTGTGGGCAGCGTCCTGTGAGCACTGACGAAGGACTAGAGGACGACCAACACAAACTGTGCAGAAACAGACGAGCTTCTGTCTCTTTACATCTACAAGGTGGAGACACTCAGGAGTATTAGGAGTGTCTAATAGAGTGATTGATCACAGAGTAATTGGTTCTCTGTAGTTATTAATTACACACTTTCTAAAATACTGAATAATTAGTTTATTAAAATAAAGAGTTGGAAGTCCACATTATGGCTTTTCACCACTAGGAGTGCAATACTGTTGTCCTCCTCCACTCACGGCATAACCAGCAAGCTGATTGTCTCTTTTTGTTGAAGGGCGAGACATTATTGTAAACAGACACAATGCTGAGCATTCCAAAAACTCCCATTCATATTTCAGCCGGTGATCTGTTCCTCATTCATAACAGGACGATACGATGCGATGGTCTGAGACAGTGTGATGGCACTGTCTGGAACCTTGTCCTCGATGTGTCATTCACTCAGGACACAACACTCATCATAATGCACAGATCTGCTTGACTGACCATGAAAAGTAACCCTCTGTCAAAACTGAATAGCTCTCAATGGTTTAGGGGACAGTTTCTGAACTTGATGAACAGTATGGACGACTGAATGGTGAGCTTCTGTTGGACTTGGCTGTCGGACTGTCATACGGTGTCCTGATGGGGCCAATGCTTGCAATATGGCACCGATTTTAGGCAAGGCTCAAATTTAAACTCAATATCTACCGAACTGAACCCAAAATGAATAAAGATTCCGGTAATTCTTCGTCTGAAATTCTATCGTCCTCAATTTACCCCCTAAAAGTTGGGTTTGACATTCTAGGAAAGGAATTTTTGCTCTTTTTGACCTAAATACAGTTTCAACCGCAAAAAAATCCCCCCGACTTCTTCAGCAGTCCCAGACTTTCCCAGCGTAATGAATAAAAGCTGAATTGGTGACGGCCAGCTGTTAGTGCCAGGTTGACTGCTTTGAAAGTGGATTAATCTTCAACTAAATCAAACAAGGCTTCACTACATCCACCACCATCCTCTCCGTCGCAGCGCTCACTCTCATCGGCGACTGACTCATTTCGTTACACGATGACCAGAGTGTCCCTCATCCTGACCGCCGTCCTGCTGCTGCTGTCTGTTTGGATGCCCCTGGAAGAAGCCAGTAAGTAGACCATGACTCCAGACTTTAGTCAGTGTCCTCAATTCTGCTGAGATCTCAAAGGCTTTGTGTGTGTGTGTGTGTGTGTGTGTGTGTGTGTGTGTGTGTGTGTGTGTGTGTTTCAGAATTAAAATAACTCAGACTCACATAAATGTAGTGCATTTACAGGCATTAATGACTGTTTATCTAATATTAAAACATCATAACTGACTGATACATATTCACTGTAAGTGTCTGATTATAGAGCGGTTGGATGAATAAAATATATAAAGGAAGTAATACTGTGATCTTTAGAATGAGATTAGATCAGATTAGATTAGATTAGTTTAGATTAAATTAGATTAAATTAAATTAGATTAGATTAAACTGAATTTGATTAAATTAGATTAGATTGGATTAGATTAGATTAAATTAGATTAGATTAGATTAAATTAGATTAGATTAGATTAAATTAGATTAGATTGGATTAGATTAGATTAAATTAGATTAGATTAAATTAGATTAGATTGGATTAGATTAGATTAAATTAGATTAGATTAGATTAAATTAGATCAGATTAGATTAGATTAAACTGAATTTGATTAGATTAAATTAGATTAAATTAGTTTAGATTAGATTAGATTAGTTTAGATTATATTAGATTAAATTAGATTAGATTAAATTAGATTCGATTCGATTAAATTAGTTTAGATTAGATTAAATTAGATTAAATTAGATTAGTTTAGATTAGATTAAATTAGATTAAATTAGATTAAATTAGATTAGATTAAATTAGTTTAGATTAGATTAAATTAGATTAGATTAGATTAGTTTAGATTAGATTAGTTTAGATTAGATTAGTTTAGATTAGATTAAATTAGATTAGATTAAATTAGATTAAATTAGTTTAGATTAGATTAGTTTAGATTAGATTAGATTAGTTTAGATTATATTAGATTAAATTAGTTTAGATTAGATTAGTTTAGATTAAATTAAATTAAATTAGATTAGATTAGATTAGACCTTTCTCACCTTTGATGTATGGTGTAATATCGAGCAGTCTGGGTGTAAAACAGTACGTGGTCTTGTGTGCAGGTCCGATGTGCTGTTCAAACTTCTCCCCGAAGTCTTTTCCTCTCAACCTTCTGAAGCAGGTCAGCGTCCAGGAGTCCACCGGGCTGTGCCGCCTGAGAGCCGTGGTGTAAGTAGACTGGTGTGGAGAGCAGTGCTGTGTACACTTTTCCTGACCAGTACAGAGTGTGTTTGATGGTTTAAACAGATAAACAACCAATATGACCAAGTGTTACCATGTCGGTTAACCAGCATGACCAGCAACATTAAACTGGTTCACCACCAAGACCAGTATAACCAGCATGTCCAGCAAGACCCAGCTGAGCAAGACACTGAACCCTTTCATCTCTGTGGCATCTTGGACCCTGGGCCTGTAATTTGGGATGTGTTCAGTTTCACTGCACTGTATAGTGTTTAACCAGGAAAGGTGTACATAGAA
>CM067502.1:247879-265379 GCA_034509495.1 Acestrorhynchus altus | reverse complement strand
CTGTTTGAGGATCCAGACTTCGCGGCCCTTGACTCCTCCCTCTTCAGTGACTACGCCACGCCCCTCTCCGAGCTTGTTGGCCGGGTCACGTGGCTTCGTCCACAGGTATGATCCTGACTCCTCCTCCTTTCCTACTGCTCCTCTCCTGTCCAGAGCAGAAGAGCAGAGCTGCCCAGCCAATCACAGAGCTGGAGAGTGTTCACCCAGCACACCTCAGTGGTGTACCTAATCAGTAGACCAGTATGAAAGATGAACTGGATCTGAAAACCAGTTTGTACACATGAAATAAAACAGCATTTTCCATGTTTCTGTGTTTTACGCAGCACATCTGTTCACACCCACAACTCTTCCCTCACAACCTCGCCGATGCCTACCCCAAGCAAGGCATTCTGGGAGACTGCTGGCTGCTGTGCGCGTGCACCATGCTGCTGAGGAGCAGGCATCTGCTGGAACAGGTACCGGGGACACACTGCGGACAGAGATGACCCGCTCCTGAACGCGATCATCATCGTGACCGTCATCAGAGCGTGGCCACCATTCCCGTCACTGAAATTCGTCTTTCAGAAACCGCGAACGTGCGCTGTGTAGAACATGCTCCTCTTAGATGATGTAGAACATCAGGAGCACGATTTACTTATGATGGGTCAGAATTTAAGGGGAACACTGCTCCAGTAGGTGGGCCAGATGGAGTCATGGGTCTGTAGGGGTTTACTATGGTTCCAACCCTCGGTCTGGCGTAATTATAATCTAGTACCAACACTGATCATGAGAGCACAGTGTTCTCGATTTAATAAAAACGAGAGAACGTTTGTATGTGAGAATTATAAATATATTCCAGAGAACACGGTTCCACTGCTCCACAGCTCAATGCTGGGGGTCTTTATACCCTCCATTAGACATGGAGACCACAGTGGGTTTGTCTGCTCCAGAGAGTCCTATTCTATTGGCAGTTCTTCTCTACAGCTGTGTGTCTGTACCTGAATGCATTGATTAGAACGGGTGTCCATAAATGTTTGGACATGCAGTGTAGTGTAGTCATATATACTCTCTGTACATATTAATACAGGTACAGTCGTCATTTCACCGCGTTCCTGGAGAGACACCGTGATCTGGAATGTGGACCGACAAGCCGGAGCAGGAAGAGCCGGAGCTGTGTTTCCATGTTTACTCTACGTTAAGATCGGAGGCAGATAATCAAATAGAACTGCCTCCAATAAACCAAACACGGAATATTAAAGGTCACTTTCACTTCTTCTGGAATCTCCTGGAGGCCTGGAGGGGAGTGGTTCCTTGGCTGGGTGTGGAAGGAGCAGGGAACAGAGGACTTTTTAAACGTGTTTTCCCAAATGGAATGTTATCATTAGATAAACATACCGTATGTAAATTCCAAACAAAAAGTCCAGAATGTCCAAGAGCAACACGTCTTCTGATTAGAAACACAGCTGAAGCAGTTGCTGTACTCTGCTCCTTTAGGGATGTCCCGAAATGAAGGCATGTTCCCTTCACTGCCTTCCTGTAGCTGAACATCAGACTCAGAACCCTGACGCTGGTCTACAAAGCCTAGACTGGACCAGCCCCTCCGTACTGGAAGGCAACGGTCAAACCTCGATCTGTACCACGAGACCTTCCAGCATCAAGTACAGCTCAGTTTGACCCCCGTCCCTCAAATCACAAGGAAGACAAGCGTCCAGACTCTTTGGTTCTGGATCCAAAGCTGGTGGAACTGACTTCTCCTGGGGTTCCGAACAGTTGAGTCACTCTCTGTCTTCAAACGAAGACTGAAGACCATTTAACTCATTAAAGGATGATAATGATACTGAACCTTGTTGGTATGGAGGTCCAACCTGACGTTAGTGTTTCAGTATCTAATCTTGAGGAACCTCTGGATTCTTATCTCTATAAACTAGTTCAGGATCTTTACTGAACAGTGAAGCACTGAAAGACAAATGGATGTAGACCACAGTAGAGACTAGATCTGCCATCTAAATGGGTCATGACCTACTAACATAACCAGGAAACCGTGTGATGTAGGTGGAGACGTATAATTGTCCTCCTTATTAAGTTGATCTTTATTAATTTATGTATTCACTGCTCTTATCGTTGGACCGAACGGCCCAAAGCGATGTCGGTAAACCCCGAGGTTGTGGTTTCAGGTGATGCCTCCAGGACAGTGTGTGTGGGGGGAGAGCGGTTATCGTGGTGAATTCCTGTTCCGATTCTGGAGGAATGGACGTTGGAAGGAGGTCCGAGTGGACGATCGACTGCCTTGTGTCAACAACACACCGTGCTTCTCCCGCTGCCACAGTCCTACTGCATTCTGGGTAGCACTGCTGGAGAAAGCATATGCAAAGTGAGTTCTAAAGGGGCTTCCCCTCGTATCACGGTTCCAAATAATTCCATACTTGGTTTCACGGTGTTCCTCAGTGTTGCCTCACAGAGGTCAGTTTGCTTAGTTCAGCTGTTAATTGCTTGACACGGTCCTGACCTTTCAGTAGGGTTGAGGTCAGAGTGTTCCTCATCAAGTGTAAGAGTTCATCTCCAGTGTTTGGTTTTCTTGTTGTTCTGCCGTGACGTTGTTCTTAATCTGATGTCATGTGATATGAAGGAGGTTGAAGATGACCCTGTTCTGTTTATCAAGGCTGCACGGTTCGTATGAGTACCTGTGGGCGGGGCAGGTGTGTGAGGCCATGGTAGACTTGAGTGGAGCTGTGGCGGAACGCTGGAGTTTGAGAAGAGCGCCTGACGCGCAGAGTGGGAAGCGCCTGTTTCCGAAACATTCGGAGGTGATGAGGAAGCGCGGTCACATCAGCTGTTGTGTATACAGCGCCCCTGCAGGTGAGAGAGAGAACTGCCCCGCAGTACCTGCACCTCGCCTTAGGCTCTCCTGTATGTGTGACTAATAGGCCTTTTCAGACACTCGTTCCATTCAGGGTTAAAAGAACCGTGTTTTTTGGTGAACCAGCATTTACACCAGTTTTAGTGGAACCGAGGATACGTAACAGAACACGTCATCAACAGAGGGGCTGCACAGGGTCAGTAAACGGAAGGGAGAAACGTCCAGCTGACAGTGTCCTGTGAGCACTGATGAAGGACTAGAGGACGACCAACACAAACTGTGCAGAAACAGATGAGCTTCTGTCTCTGACTTTACATCTACAAGGTGGAGACACTCGGTAGGAGTGTCTCATAGAGTGGACAGTGAGTGGACACAGTGTTTAAACACTCCAGCAGCACTGCTGCGTCTGATCCACTCGTACCAGCAACACACACTAACACACCACCACCATGTCAGTGTGACTGCAGTGCTGAGAATGACCCACCACCCACATCATAGCTGCTCTGTGGTGGTCCTGTGGGGTCCTGTGGGGTCCTCTCTTTCCCACCCTCCGACACCCAGGTCTCATCCTGGATCTCAGTTTGCCTCTCTGATGTCTCATCATGGATGGCAGCCCATCACCTCAAACTCAACCCCAGCGAGACCGAACTGCTATTCATTCCTGGAAGCACTGGTCCTCACCCTGACCTTACCATTTCCCTTGAGAACTCACTGGTCACTCCATCTACTGAAGCACGGAGCCTTGGTGTAGTAGTGGATGACCAGTTATCGTTCACAGGTCATGTTGCAAACCTGACTCGGTCCTGCAGATGTTCTCCTTTACAACATTAGGAGAATTCAACCTTTTCTGTCTAGAGAGGAGATCAGGAGCTTGTTCAGTCTCTCAAGACTAGAACTGCAGCTCCCTACTGGCTGACCTTCCTATGTGACCATCAGACCATTACAACTCATCCAGAATGAAGCAGCGCGGCTCGTCTTCAATGTTCCTAAATTCAGTCACGTAACTCCTCTGCTGCGTTCCCTTCATTGGTTCCCTGTAGCTGAACATCAGATTCAGAACCTTGATGCTGACCTACAAAACCATAAATGGACCAGCCCCTCCATACATGATGGCAATGGTCAAAACTCGAGCTGCACCAAGAGCCCTTCGAGCTTCAAGTACAGCTCGGCTTCACCCACCGTCCCTCAGGATGCAAGGAGAACATGCATCCAGACTCTTCTGTTCTGGCACCAAAATGGTGGGACTCATCTGTTTCAGGAGGAAACTCCATAAAGACATTTGTTTGAACAGGATCTAAACGTGAGGAACCTCTAGATTCCAGCCTCGTGTACTAGATAAGGATATTCTGAGTGAACAGTAAAGCACTTTTGTAAGTCGCTCTGGAGAAGGACATCTGATAAACACCGTGAATGTAAATGTAAATGTCCCGATCATTGAAGATCATGAGGAGACCTAATGCACTGAAGTTGTGCTCTAACGTTCTGCATAAAGGTCGCTGTTACATTCCAAACCACAACCTTTAGAATAGGATTAGTGTAAATTCCTGGTGTGGTCAGGTCTCCTCACCTGTCTGTCCTGTTTGTAGGTACTTATGTACAATGTCCAAATCCCAATTTTGAGAAGGACAGTGATTCACACGCCAGAATTTCCTTCATTCAGCAGGTCTGACCGGTCAGTCAGGTTCTCCCACCTTCACATTCACTATTAATCTCTCACTTCTTCCTGGAAGTTCTCGCGCCCTGAAGAGATGGTTTATGTGCACAGAGCTGACAGGTGTTTGTGTAGGTGGATATGAGCGAAGGGGACATTTCACTTCTGCTTTTCTAATCCGCGTGTGGGAACCACACACTGCCCTTAACAATGGTCAGACTGTACATCACGTCCTACTAACTCACATTACAACGTGAGGTGAATGACTGTAATGTGCACCTCAGAGGACACAGTACTTACACTGTAGTTACATACTCGGAATGTTGTATCAGTTGTATTATTATCATTATTATTAGTATTATTATTATCATTATTATTATGATTATTATTATTATGATGATGATTATTTACACCCATGATGCTGAGTCGTCCCTGAGCTGTAGAACCCATTTTCACTCGTAGAAGGTTGGAGACTGAGAGACACTGTTCTCGAAATGTGTCTGTGGTTCTGTTATTTCTATAAATGATTATAATTTATTACTTGTTTATTAGCGTTAGAGTTTATCATCTCCCTCCCACAGTGACACCCGAGCTGGGACAGTTTCATGCTCTGAGCGTAATGGAATGGACAGATGTAAAAAAGAGTGACGGAGAAGAAGTGCAGCTGCTGCGGATATGGAACCCCTGGGGACGAATGTGCTGGGGAGGGGCCTGGACCAAGAGGTGGGTGTCAGTGAATGAGGTGATTAGCAGGACACCACACTGACTCTAATGGGCTCCAAACGTCACATCTTTGATTTGTGTTCCTGTTTCTCATCATTCCGCTGGATTACAGTGTGTTCTAATTCAGACGGTTCCAGATAAACGTAGACAGTGTGACGCTGTGATTGTGTAAAACTGTGTGTATGCTTTTCTGCTCCAGTAAAAGGGAGCGTGGTTATTGGGTTTTCCACACCTGATCCCTCCTGCTTTGTCGGCTTCCACCATTTTCATTTTCCGAGTGATAGGCAGCTGCTTAGAAGAACCCACGGCTGCTGATTTAGGTTTTTAAAAGCACACCTCTTCACCGTCCTTCTGTCTCCTCAATTTCTCTCCGCAGTGGAGCTGGGTGGAGCTCTCTGGACCCCTCTTGCTCTATGGAGCTGTTGGGACGCACCCAGGAGGGGGAATTCTGGATCGATGAGAAGGAATTCCAGCAGGGATTTGATGAGCTTACCGTAGGCTATCCAACCAGTGACGCCGGACACCTTCAGAGCATCTACACCGGTTCGGAATGATTTCATGATTTCATTCAAATATTTGAACTGATATTTTATATTTATTACATTTCAGGCGTTATTTGATACTGAAGTGTAGTTTAGTCCAGTCTGAATTTGATTTGAGTAATTATGTCTTTCTGTTTTAATGAACATAAAACGAACGTTTTATATCGGTTATATCAGTGTTTCTCCTGCTCTTACAGGATCCTTTCTGACTCACACCCAGCAGATCAGAGGCCGCTGGGTCAAAGGTCACTCTGCAGGCGGCTGTCGAAACAACAGGAGCTACAGCAGCAACCCTAAGTTCTGGTTACGAGTGGACGAAGGAGGGGAAGTGCTGCTCTCGCTGCTGCAGAGTGGACCGTGGGGCTCCCTGCGCAGTTCCACACAGCAGTCAGCAGGAGGCAGCAGCAGCCCTCAACAGCACCCGCACCACCAGGCCATAGCACTGCACTTATGGAAGGTCAGGGTCAGTTCCATGTACGATACGATCAAAACTGAATGAGGTTTTTGAAGATAGGACAAGAGAAGCGCTGTGGACAGTCTCCGGACGCTCTGTAACGTCCAGCCCTAAGTGTGGACTGACCGTAGCCCTGAGCAGGACGAAGCGGATGAGGAGATGAGTGAACGTTGAGTTAATGAGATGTTCTAAATCACACCGGCGCTCTTTTCTCTCCTCTCTTTCTTGCAGGTGGACAAAAAGCGATTTAACCTGATGCGGACGCTGAACTCCTCAACCTGCGCCTCCTCACACACCCACGCGTATGAGCGGGAGGTGGTGGTACACACTCACTTAACTGCTGGGTTCTACCTGCTGGTGCCAAGCACCTTCCAACAGGGAGCAGAGGGGCAGTTCCTGCTCCGAGTGCACGCGACCTGCCCGACCAGACTCAGGTGCTTACGCTCGGACTACAGTACTGGGACACCTGCTCTCTACTGTCCAGAGGAGACTTTCTACTAGACTCTAGAACATTGCTGTGAGGATTGGCTTGCATTTAGTGAGTTGGGCATGAGGTTAGAATGTTGGTTGATCATGACTCCACCTCATCCCCTACTCATCCCAGAAGAACTGTATGGAGCTCCATCGTTCCAGAGAACACAGTTCACTGCTCCACAGCTCAATGCTGGGGGTCTTTATACCCTCTAGTCCACACCTGCTATTAGACATGGAGACAATAGAGTCATCTGTCTCTGTCTCTCACTCACACACTCTCCTTCTCCTCTCTCTTCTTCTCTCTCTACAGTGAAGTAAAGGTCAGCAGGCAGCCGGAGTGTGTTGCTGGAGAGTGGGACACGGTCACCTTTCACGGAAACTGGACCGCCGGCTCCACGGCTGGAGGGGGTCGAAACTTCTCCTCACACGGACAGAACCCTCGTGTACCCCTCACTGTCACCTATGACCCTGGAGGCACTAACATTACGGTCACTCTACGGCAACACAGCCCGGAGAACAACCTTCATGCCATTGGCTTTCATATTTATAAGGTCAGGACAGACATGACGAATATTGTCCATGTGGATGGTGGGTCATTCTCGGTCCAGCAGAGACACTGAGGGGTTTAAACACTCCAGCAGCACTGCTGCGTCTGATCCACTCGTACCAGCAACACACACTAACACACCACCACCATGTCAGTGTGACTGCAGTGCTGAGAATGACCCACCACCCACATCATATCTGCTCTGTGGTGGTCCTGTGGGGTCCTGATCATTGAAGATCAGGGTGAAAGGAGGAGAATAAAGTCTGCAGAGAAACAGATGAACTACAGTCTGAATTATAGAACCACAAAGAAAACCTGTGTGATCAGAGGAGCTGATAGAGTGGACAGAGAGGAGAAAGGAGTCCTAATGTTATGGCCGGTCAGTGTATTTACACACGCATTTTGTGGTGTGTGCGCAGGTCCCAGACGACAACGTGGACTCCATGGTCATCTCCGGGGCAGTGTGTCCAGTGGTGAGCTGTGTTCCTCACTCTCACTCTCAGGAGGTCAGTGTGCAGTGTAGACTGCCCCCTGCTGTTTATACCATCCTGCCCTCCACTTACGAGCCTGACCAGAGTGCAGAATACACACTCACCGTCGCACGCAGGATACACAGGTAAACACACACACACACCTTTACACACACCTCAGGAATGTAACCGGATATCAGTCCAGTCAACGTTTACCGCTAAACTCCACCAACACCAAAGTTACAACAGCTCACCCAGGTGTTTAGGGGTCTGGTTGGATGGTAAATTCAGGAAATGGAACCTTCTAGCAAGTTCATTCGTTTTAATTGCTGTAAAAATGTCCTCTTTTGTTTCTTTCTGTCTCCAGGAGAGTGATGAGCAGTCAGGAGAGTCTGGGTCAAGTGGTTCAGGAGGTGAGTTTTGGATCTCGCTCTGATTTCTGTTCACCATTGAGATGTTAGACCTTTTCCACCAACGTGGAACCACTTCTGTTCTGGATCATTTCCACACACAAAAACTGCTTCTGGAACCTGAAAAGTTTGTACACATCAGGAACCAAAGATAACACATAAAATGTTCATCAAGGACCTACAGGAAGCTCTCACTACAGCTGGTGTTAAAGTGCAGCTTCTACCATCAGAAAGAGACAAAACCGGTCTGATCTTCATGGAGGTGTTTAAGGAGGAAACTCTTACTGTCAGAAACATCAGAGCAAAACTAAAGTTCTCCAGAGAACATCTACACAAAGAGCAGGACTTCTGGAACAATGTGCTTTGGACAGATGAATCCAAAAGCTGAATTATTTGGACACAGTAACAGAAGACATGTTTGGATCAAACCAAACACAGCATTTGAGCAGAAGAAGCTCATAGCAGCTGTGAACATGGTGGTGGGAGTGTGATGGTTTGGAGCTGCTCTGCTGCAGCAGGGTGTGGAGATCTCTCCATCATAGAAACCACTATGAGATCTTTATTGTATCAGAGGGGGTTTGAGGAGAACGGAAGAGCGTCTGTACAAAGACTGACGCTGAAAGAATTCCGCATGGAGGAGTGGGAACGTCGTTCTTCCAGTCGATGTCAGAGACGGTAGACGGTTCTAGAAACATCTCACTGACATTATTTCAGACAAAGGAGGAGAAACAGATATTAGGACAGAGGGGTCTGAACTTTATCATCATAATAAAATGAGATTTGTGTTAATGACGTTTTAAGATTATGTTTAAAGATGTTTCTTCAGTCGTGTGTGTTTAGTTAAATCAGCTCCGTCTCTCAGTGGAGATACAGTGAAGATTCTGAAATCATCAAATGTCCATATGTTTACATACAGTATGTTCAAGTGTGGGGTGTCCTAACTTTTTCACATGACTGTATTTCAGATTAATGTCTCTTTCTATCTCTGTCTCTCTCTCTCTCTCTCTCTCTCTCTCTCTCTCTCTCTCTGTTTCTCTCTCTCTCTCTCTCTCTCTCTCTGTCTCTCTATCTCTCTCTCTCTCTCTCTCTCTCTCTGTCTCTCTATCTCTCTCTCTCTCTCTCTCTCTCAGGGGGATTCTGGTGGGCCTCTAATCTTTCAGGATCATATTTCTGGACGTTTTCAGTTATACGGGATCACCTCCTGGGGGGACGGCTGTGGTGAGAAGGGAAAGCCGGGTGTATACACTCGAGTCACAGCCTTCACTGACTGGATCCTAAGTGAAATCCAGAGTGAGTAGAAACATGCAAACAGAGAAGCACAGCACACACAAGGAGAAGAACTGCCAATAGAATAGGACCCTCTGGAGCAGATAAACACACGACTCTATTGTCTCCATGGCTAATAGCAGGTGTGGACTAGAGGGTATAAAGACCCCCAGCATTGAGCTGTGGAGCAGTGGAACTGTGTAAAACCCCCAGTTGATAACAAAACCAGTGGGGACAAGACTGGTGGGGACACCCCTACCCCTGGTTGAATGAAAACGAAACCCCTGGTCAACTAAATTATCAATCGTCAATTGGAGCCCCTTATTGGTTGACCGTCGGGTCTTTGTGCACTCAGCAAATGGCCCTGGGTGAACACAATCAAATCCTCACAGCAATGTTTGTACACACAGTGCGTCCATACAGTAGTTGCCATGTTAGAAGCTCCCATTCTTCTTTGCAGAACCTCTCAATAACAGAATATCAGAGTGTGCTTTTTGATATATGCTGATTATCCAATTACAGAATCTGTAGGGAGCAGGGAGCCCACCTGTACAGAGCTCCTGAAGACATCTGAGCTGTCTGAGGAGCAGCGGGAGTCCGAGTTCACCTCCCTCTGCCGTTTCTACACACTCAGCTGCCCTTCCAACCTTGACGCCACTGTTTGCCAACGCTTAGCCCTGGACAAGTGCCAGAGCCGCTTCAAAACGTGCCGTGAGTAACTTTACGTTTCTTATAGAGTATAGTCCTGCAGGATTTGGCGCTCGTCTGTGGAGTCAGGGCTGGATTGAGGACATTCCAGGATTACAGTTAATGATCCCTGTCTCACACTATTATAAATGAAAACTATAACTTCCCAAACAGCCGAGCTGTTTTTATTGCCCCGGGACGATGGGACGACCAGAGCCCAGCCCCGTTTGGGTCAATCGATCAAGTCACACTGCATAATGCACAGATCTGATTGGCTGAGTAGCTTCACATGTGATTGGCTGTTAAACCCATATCATAAAGTTTAAAACGTGCGCTGGTCTAAATAATAAACACTGTCGAAATGAAATAGTTCTCAATAGTTTATTTGTTATAGGCGCAGGTCTGGACTGGACAGTGTCTGGGTCAGAAGGTGGACTGTGCTCCACCTATTCACCAATACTGTCCGGTTCTCTGCACCACACACATAACACAATGTTGACCCTTTCATATTGATATTTTCTTTCTTTCTTTCTTTCTTTCTTTCTTTCTTTCTTTCTTTCTTTCTTCCTTCCTTTCTTCCGTCCTTCCCAGAGCTGCACTCGTTCCTGCAGAGCCTGTTGGATCTGTTGCAGAGAGCAGATGATTACATCAGAGACAAAGTGGACCTGACCTTCTTCACGCAGAGTCTTCCTCAGCTGGTGGAACAGGTGTACAGCTCTGCAGTCACCACACGGACACGCAGACACACCCGGGAAGCAGGTACAGCCAGTCACAGCCACACAGCCAGGTTTAGTATTACAGACATTACAGACTGATGATCAACCTGCATACAGACTCTGACTGATCAGAGAGAGGGGGCGGGGCTGATGATCAACCTGCATACAGACTCTGACTGATCAGAGAGAGGGGGCGGGGCTGATGATCAACCTGCATACAGACTCTGACTGATCAGAGAGAGGGGGCGGAGCTGATGATCAACCTGCATACAGACTCTGACTGATCAGAGAGAGGGGGCGGGGCTGACGATCAACCTGCATACAGACTCTGACTGATCAGAGAGAGGGGGCGGGGCTAATAGAGTCACTCAGATACAGAGAAAAATGAGAAGGGAGTGGCTGTTTCTGTCTTTTCTCACACAGTGTTCAGAATTTCAGAATAAAAGTCCTGATGAGTGATAATACTGATACATACATAAATAATAAAGGACAATCAGGTTGTTTGCAGAGAGGAAAACACTGTGGATGATCAATTCCAACAGGATTTCTGAGATATAAAGTGTCCTTATAAGCATGAAAATCTAAAATGATTGTAAACATTTGATCAAAACAAGTTAAAATTCATACAAATATCTAAATATGAAATGAAGACAGTTTGAAGAGTCTATATCTGGTATGTGTGACTGACTCCTATAAAGACTTTTCTAATTGTCTGCTGAATTAAATTATGTCAAACTACAAAAACAGTCCAATAAATCAGAGTTCTACAGGTTGGGACATATAATGGCCTGATATCTGTATGTTCTTCAGACGTGTATGTAAGGGGATGGCGTATTTGGCGTGACCCTCTCTCAGACAGTTGTTATAACAGAGGTATTGTTTTAAAAGAACAGGTAGGTCCCCCCTCCATGCCTGCTGCCTCTGCCTGGAAGTCACCATCTGTATTTGAGCAGGTGGGTCCTCTAGTGGATGACTGGGAGAAGTACCTCAACAGGATTGCTGAGGACATGGACCAGCATGACGATCTAGAGGAGACAAAGCAGCACTCTAAAGAGGAACAGCTCTTCCAACAGGTAACACTGCTGCTTACGAGAGGACACACAAGTAGAGTCTGTCTCTCTGTCTCTCTCTCTAATCTGAGAGATCTTTACTTTGATGTTTCCAACAGAATTTAGGATCAACAATCACCTCCAGAAATCTGATTTCATACACTCTTTCTATTTCAACATTATAACATTATTGATCATCACAGCAGTTCATTCCTGATTTGTCGATTTCTGATGATTATAATCTTTGTTTTTGTTCAATTCAGTGATAACTCTATTCAGAAGTTGTTCTAGATTTTAAAATAACAGTTTCAAATATGATTTATGTACAATATAAACATCTCAAAGGTAACTCTTCAGCCACGAGTATACTGCTCCTCTGATACCATATCTCTCCAATGTATTCATTAATAGGACACGTCCCATGGTGTCCAACGCACAGTATATTCTTTCATGTCCACTGCAGTAGCTCTGTCTTCTACAGCATGCATCACTGCCATCGCGCTGGACCTATTTTCTCTGAATCCATACTGATCATCACTGTAGTTATGCTTTACTCTGAATTTCTATGAATATATCTGACCATCGGTCATCATCAGGTCAGAAACAGAACAAGAATTAAGTCAATAAAGAGAAGCATACAGTGGACATCCTTGGAGAGTGGAGACAGTTCCTCCAACTAAAGCAGGAGAAACCCATTTCATTCCCTTGTTTTTTTAGAAGAAACAGTGAATGAGCAGGTGTCCAAATACTTTTGTCTGTTTATACGATGTCAAAATTTCAGTTGTGGACCAACCCAGTGGTTTTATTTGCAGGATGAGGAATCAACTCTTCATGAGCTTGAGGGGGATCTGCGTGCCACAATCGCACTCCTCCGCTCCAAACTGGTATCTCGACGTACTCCAGAGCCAGACCAGCACTGGACAGACTCTCTCATTCCTACTAAAGAGTCTGGATTTCTGCCCAGTGGAACAGCCCAGTCCATGTCGGATTCACACTCTAAGGACAGCACAATCTCCGTGGATGACTGGAGCACCCTGGTGCTTCAGGGACTAAAAGTAGGCGATACTGGAACGGAGGACATTGAAGTCAGAGCAAGTGAGATGGGAATCCTGAGCACCAGCATTCCTGGGCAGAGTCAGTCTTCAGGATCTCCAGCGTCCAGTGCTGAGGAAAATGCTGCACAGTCCGAGGACAACTTGAAGACATCTGTAGTGGAAGGAACTTTGACATTGACAACAACCTTTTCTCTACAGGATGAAACAGTGACAAGCTCCACCCCTTCCCTGCATCTTCAGCTGTCCTCAGACAGGAGAAAGAATGGTGAGAGTTCTAGAGTCCATATGATGAAAGAGTGCAGTATGATGATAGAGTGCGGTATGATGGTAGAGTGCGGTATGATGGTAGAGTGCGGTATGATGGTAGAGTACAGTATGACGATCGAGTGTAATATGACGGTAGAGTGTGGTATGAGAGAGTGCAGTATGATGGTAGAGGACAGTATTATAATAGAGTGCAGTGTGATGGTAGAGTGTGGTATGAAGGTAGAGTACAGTATGATGATAGAATGCAATATGATGGTAGAGTACAGTATGAGGGTAGAGTGTGGTATGATGGTAGAGTACAGTATGATGATCAAGTGTAATATGATGGTAGAGTACAGTATGATGATAGAATGCAGTATTATGGTAGAGTACAGTATGATGGTATAGTACAGTATGATGATAGAGTGCAGTACAATGGTAGAGTACAGTATGATGATAGAGTGCAGTATGATGATAGAGTGCAGTATGATGGTAGAGTGTAGTATGATCATAGAATGCAGTACGATGGTAGAGTGCGGTATGATGGTAGAGTCCAGTATGATGGTAGAGTCCAGTATGATGATAAAGTGCAGTATGATGGTAGAGTGTGGTATGATGGTAGAGTCCAGTATGATGGTAGAGTCCAGTATGATGATAAAGTGCAGTATGATGGTAGAGTGTAGTATGACGATAGAGTACAATATGATCATAGAATGCAGTATGATGGTATTATGTGTGGTATTATGGTAGAGTGTGTTTTGATGGTAGAGTGTGGTATAATGATAAAATACAGTATGATTATAGAATGCAATTTGATAATAGAGTACAGTATGATGGTAGAGTGTGGTATGATAGAGTACAGTATGATGGTAGAGTGTGGTATGATAGAGTACAGTATGATGATACAGTGTCACCTTTCTGTATTGATTAAATATTCAGCAACAGATGATAACAGAAAGGTTGCTGATTGGACATTGCTGATTGTAGTGGTGGTGTTAACAGTAGGGTGGGCTGTATGTGCAGCCCCAGTTGTTTTAGTTCAATCTGAGTGAATTCGGGTGTATTAAAGTACACCTTCCACTGACACAGATGTTCAATACCAAGTGTCCGCAAGAAGGGTACACGGTCCTGCTGTGTCAGGCTGTTCAGTAGTGAAACTACATTCTCAGGAGTGATGGAGCTCCATCCAGTAGTTCTAGTCTAGTTTAATTTGGACTGTGTTTGTGACCCAAAACAAACCATCCAACATCAGCAGAAAACAATCAAATCCTCACAACAA
Organism: Acestrorhynchus altus; assembly: GCA_034509495.1. NCBI lineage: Eukaryota > Metazoa > Chordata > Actinopteri > Characiformes > Acestrorhynchidae > Acestrorhynchus > Acestrorhynchus altus. Next base: position 250,974 of record CM067502.1, on the reverse strand, counting down.
TGTTTGGGAGGAAAGCCCTGTGCTGTGAGGGAGGAATGGCAAACGTTTTAATTCCTCGTTTTTGGAAGGAATATCGGATGAACATTGCATTGTATCCATATCTGTCCTAAATTATCATTCAAATGTTCTGTCCACAGAACGTCTGCAAAGGAGGAGACGGAGACATCTGCGTGAGAGACAGATTCGAGGGGTTAGCAACAAAGGTATATTTTACTCTTCAGATCAGCTCGTTTAACCACAACTTCACACTCATCATCAAAACAACAGTCGACAGGAATGAAGTTTGCTGGACAGGTCTGACATTGTGAGACATGCGAATGATTCAAGTGCATAGACACCTTATCGCTGTACCTGACTGACTCTATAAGGTCATCCGGTTGTGCCTGCTTTGCGTCCTTTGCGAGTGAAGTTTGCCTTGGAGATGAGTTCAAAAGCAATTCCAGGAGTTGGGAAAGTTCGAGAGGGCATCGTAGGGCTCCAGGGAGCGGGATGCACTTATTGACATGTTCATGTTGTCACCAGTCGTGACAATGTTACATTAGCACTGTGTCATCGCAGAGGATAGAAGAAGGACATGAAGGACCTGGGAGACCTACACAAACCATGGAGAGGGAGAACCAATGAATTCTCTGACATGCAGAGAACAGCCATGATTGCAGACATTTAATGAGCAGTGATGTCCTCCATGTCTTCCTGTTAGTGCCAGCATTGGCACATGGCTACGTGTCCTTACATGCATGCAGACCCTTAACACCACGTCAACGTTTCCAAAGACTGCAATGGTGTTGTACCAGACTGTCCTGGAGTCACCCAGAATGAAATCAGACCAATAAATCTGTGTGGAGACTCCGTGCTCAGTGTCATGTGTCACATGTCCAGATGGTCTGGTTTCATGGTGTGGGTGCAGTTCCGTACGATGCCAGATTACCTTTGATCTGCATGAGGTTCTGCAACCAGTGGTTCTACCTTTTCTGAACACACACTCCGGTGCTCTGTTCCAACAGGACGACAATCTGGTCTTGAAGACACAGATACTATGGTCAGTCTCATCTCCAGACCTGTCCCTGATTGAAAATGTGTGGGACGCTATTGGACGCTCTATCAACACTCCACCCCTACCACACCATCTGCAGAACTGAGTGAGAACATTCAAGCTGCATGAGACGGATCATCACAGGACACCATTAGGAACCTCTACAACTCCATGCAGAGACGTCTGGCGTGTTGCGTTAAACCCGACGCCGTCCTGAGAGACACCACTTCTGTATGAGTAGATCAATAAATATTGATCAGATCAGACTACAGTTATCATCAGTTATTGATCTTTTGATCATAAGGATACAGACACTAGGAACGTAGGGTAGAATAGGATGAACTGGTGGAGAAAGTCACAGGAGGTGGTGAGGTGGTGTTTCGGTTTGATGGAGTGCATGCTTGTGTTTTACAGTGTGTCCGGGGGTTACCGACTCAGCACAGCAGGTCCTCTTTACCAAGGAGATATACAGCTGGATCCTCGATATTAACCCTACCAACCTCAACATGAACTTCCAAGAGGTGAGAGAGTGAGAGAGTGAGAGAGTAAAGGAATGAACAAGTGAGATCACTCACATTGTCACATGATTTACTGCACCTGTAATTTTTGGGTGGAAACAAAGTGGTCATTGATCACCGTCCCGCCCCCAAATCTTGGTCATCCCCTATCAGAAGTTCTGTATGGAGCTCCATCATTCCAGAGGACACGGTTCCACTGCTCCACAGCTCAGTGCTGGGGGTCTTTATACCCTCTAGTGTTAGTTTATCTGCTCCAGAATGTCCTATTCTATTGGCAGTACTTCTCTACAGGGACTAGACCAGATGTGTGTGCTTTTGCACATCTGTGTCAGCAATGGGTACAGTTTTAAGTAGCTGAATGTGTTCATTAGATAGGGGGTGTCCACAAACATTTGGACATAATGTATATCGAGGATACTTTGGGATGCCTATCTTTCTACGTTACTTACCCTGCATGTGCGTGTGTGTGTGTGTGTGTGTGTTACAGGTGCTGGTGGACCTCACCACAAAAAACGAACGTGGTCTATATGAAGCACGGGTCAAGGCCACTGTAGGAGGACGACCTTTGACCTTCTACAGTCTGGTGGGCTTGGAGAACGAGTCCTTCTACCGGAGCATGCCTCGCATCATTGCTCTCGCGCTCGACGCTCTTAAAACTTAAACTCACGACCGATAACAACGTCACCCAACAATGAGCACGCTTCAGTGGCGGGGGAGCGTGGTTGACGGCGAAAGACAGCAGGATCTTCCTCGTGGTGTCGTTTCTGTTGTTCTGTGACTTTCAGATGGGCCGGAGCAGGAACGCTGCGGGTCCAGATGATACTGTGGACGTCTGGGTGGGGATGATGGGATCACGGTTCTAGGTAAAACTCTGAATGGGTGAAGAACCTGTACGTGTAAAGGTTCTTCTGACACTCGTCTCATTTACATAAACTGGACCCTGATGTCACACTCCGCAGTCGCTCACTCTGGGAAGTGAGAGTGCGTTGGAGCAGCTGTCCTGGGAGCCTGCAGACGCAGTCACAGTGTGTCCCTGAAGGTTCAGGGAGACCTCAGTCAGCAGCTGCTCTGTCTTTCTCCACCCTGACTTTCCCTAACTTATTATGTGGAGCTTCCTGTGGAGCAGGAGGTGCAGGAGGAGCTGGAGGAGATGGAGGTGCTGGAGGAGCAGGAGGAGCTGGAGGTGCTGGAGGAGCAGGAGGAGCAGGAGGTGCAGGAGGAGCTGGAGGAGCAGGAGGTGCAGGAGGAGCAGGAGGAGATGGAGGTGCTGGAGGAGCAGGAGGAGCTGGAGGTGCTGGAGGAGCAGGAGGTGCTGGAGGAGCAGGAGGAGCTGGAGGAGCAGGAGGAGCTGGTTTCATCAGTATATATTTATTTGTAAACAGAAGATTTGTATTTTTGTAATAAAAGTATCCAAATAAAATTAAAAGAATAAAATACATTTTATTTTTCATTTCTCGTCAGAACTTCACTACCATTTACAAAACTCCAGAAGTTAGTCTTTCTTTCTTTCTTTCTTTCTTTCTTTCTTTCTTTCTTTCTTTCTT
>CM067502.1:157337-217903 GCA_034509495.1 Acestrorhynchus altus | reverse complement strand
GAAAGGAGGAGAATAAAGTCTGCAGAGAAACAGATGAACTACAGTCTGAATTATAGAACCACAAAGAGCTCCTGTGTGATCAGAGGAGCTGATGTTATGGATGATCAGTGTAGATATTTCTTTTCAAATCAAATGAAAGTGCAGACGGTTGGTGGTAGAGTTCACTACCTTTCATGTTCAAACTGATACTGTTCCAGTACTGGTACCTAAACGTCGGTATGTGTACCTCTGAGCAGATGCCAGGTGTGGACTAGAGGGTATAAAGATCCCCAGCATTGAGCTGTGGAGCAGTGGAACTGTGTTCTCTGGAATGATGGAGCTGTTATCACAGAATGCAATCAGATCCTCACAGCAATGTTCCAGAATCTAGTAGAAAGTCTTCCCTGGACAGTAGAGACAGTTACTCCAACAAAAGTAGAATAAACTCTTTTTAATGCACCAAATGAGTAGGTGTCCACATACTTTTGTCCATATAGTGCCTGTTGTGTGTATAGTGCTTGAGTGACTCCATGCTTTTATGCGACCTCTCGTTTATTCTCTCGCCTTCAAATGACATACTAGTGAAAGCAGAGTGTGTGTGTGTGTGTGTGTGTGTGTGTGTGTGAGAGAGAGAGAGAGAGAGAGAGGGAGTGTGTGACATTTACACTGTGTGCTGTAAATCTCAGATAGTGGACTCGCTGTCCAGGTGGCAGGTGTTAGGCAACTCAGACAGGAGCACACGAAAGGCCATTAGCAGAAAACAAACACTACTGACCACACACACACACACACACACACACACACACACACACACACACGCCTGATGCATGTGCTCATACTGGTTTCTGTGTGTCCCTCTTCAGTCCCTCCGTTCCCCGTCAGAACGCTCTCCTTCATCTCCATTATTCAGGAGGTCCACCAGAGCAGGTCAGATCTAATCCACCTGCATGGACAGGAGAGGCAGCCTGATGGGAAAAACAGGACAACAGGAGTCCTAACAACTGACCACACCAGACAAACAACCCTTAAAGGTCCCACAGAACAAACTATTTACACTATAAGGACAAAAGTATTGGGACACCTGTGCATTCACAGTTTCTTGAGAAGTCAAGGTTATTAAAGAGTTGATCCTGCTTTTGTTGGAGTAACTGTCTGTAATGTCCAAAGAAGACTTTTGTCTACATTCCAGCTCATTGCTGTGAGAATTTGATTGCATTCAGCATTGACAGGCGTTAGTGAGGTCAGGATGGTGAACGATCACCACCCCATCTCACCCCCAACCGCCCAACTCATGCCCCCCAAACGTGTTTCAGAGAACACACTTCCACTGCTTCACAGTTCAATAGTGGGGCTTCATACTGTGAAGGAGCAGATGTCCCAATACTTTTGTCCCTACAGTGAACGATTTCAGGCTTAGTTTAACCAGCGTGCACAACACCTCCGCAGTGTTTACACACTGTGTCTCACTAACCCTGTTGTCCAGGTAGGAATTACTGTGTGTGCTGTTGACCAGGCTGTTAATGATCAACATGTACATCGCCACGGATACAGCCGTGGTCTCGTGGTTGCTGGGCAGCATGGTGTGATGGGTAGACTGAGGGGCTGTAGTGAAGAAAAGCAGAGTTATTGGAGAAAGATGTTGTCATGGTACTGGAGAAAGGTCAGGGGGTGTTGTTTTCGGGGGGGAAGGACAGATTTCTCTTCAATTCTATCCCAGTGAAGTGTGCTTGTAAGACTGGGTGTGTTGGTGTGTAGGGAGGATGCCAGGCTTGAGGAACCGTGCCACGTGGGCACCGCTGCTGCTGAAGAGCTCCGGCATCACTTCCTGTGCCAATGGTTGTTCCCTGGGAGTCACAGCCCACCTGACATATGCTAATACTGAACCAGAACCTGTAGAAGGTGAGCAAGCAAACGACACCATCACTAAATGGTCACATGTTCGGCCACATAAACAAGACTACAGTTTCCATAATGGTACCCCTAAACCACTACAGTTTCAAAACACCATCAAATGCAATGGCATAGGCAAGGGTATCCGGGGAGGTGTCTCCTGAAATAACTGTATTTACCCTAACAGTGTATACACCGTATTTAACCTCGTATTCTCCTTGTAACTGTGTGACACTCGTTATTTACTCTGGGGTGTTGATTGTAACTGTGTTTAAACTAACCCGTCATGTGGAGGCTGACCTTGAACTCTGCACCTTCGTGAGCTGTTTGTATTCTTCTATACACTCCATTCTCCGGGGTGTCAGGGGTGTTTGTGTACCCGCTGGCGGAGCAGGAAGTGGTGGTGGGGTTCGAGGCGCTGGTCTCCAGCAGGCTGCTGAGTGTGGAGCTGCAGAGCCGGGGAAAGCTGGAGGACTGCTGTCTGGACTGCTGCCCGGGGTCAAGCTTCAGCATCCAGTGTGGCCACAGTAGGGAATGGAACTGCTGTGGAGGATCCAGCCTGGACATACAGTGCTCCAATGGTGAGAGACACACACACACACACACACACACACACACACACACACTTTTATATTAGAAACACTTTTGGTTTCACTTTATCAACGTAAAGGTTTCTCACATACTGCAGTTCTGTAGTGAAGGAGGATGAAGGTGATCAGGATCAATATCTGATGATAACTGTAGTCTGATCTGATCAATATTTATTGATCTACTCATACAGAAGTGGTGTCTCTCAGGACGGCGTCGGGTTTAACGCAACGTCAGACGTCTCTGCATGGAGGTGTAGAGGTTCCTAATGGTGTCCTGTGATGATCCATCTCATGCAGCTTGAATGTTCTCCCTCAGTTCTGCAGATGGTGTGGTAGGGGTGGAGTGTTGATAGAGCGTCCAATAGCGTCCCACATCCGGCAGTTTTGGTGGTTGCTGGTTTAAGATGATCAAGGTGGTTGAAAAGCTGGTCATCCAGGAGAAAACACACTGCTCTTGAAAAGGACAGTGTATGTTTCATTTGATTTCGGTTTTGCTGGTCATGCTGGTTGGTTAACATGGTTTTAGACCAGCTAAACCATCAAACTCTATCTAAAACATGCTCTGTACTGGTGAAGAGCTAAACCTGAGTTTACATAAATGATCAGTATAAACTGAAGTGTTTCCTCAACGGTTTACATTGTGAATCACATCTGAAATCCATGAGGATTCATGAAGGTATCTAATCTTTCCTTTCACGTCTTCTGGTCTGGCCTTTGTCTAGGGCATCTCCTGCTGGATGAGGATCTAGAGAGGACCATGTTTATCGTAGGCACAGGGCTCATCGCTCCTATGGAGATGGTGTCAGTGGTCATCAGCACCACCATGGAACTCCCCACATTAGAGAATGGTGCGATCCACCTGATCTACTCTACGGTGCTTACGCCTGTAGTCAGAGCCAGAATGCAACCAACCAAAAGTGAAAGCGGGGGAAGATCAGAGGAGACAAAGTGAAGATGCCTTCCTTTCTTCATAGGTTTACACTGATCAACCATAACATTATGACCACCTCCATGTTTCTAATCTCTCTGTCCACTCTATCAGCTCCTCTGGTCACACAGGAGCAGTTTGTAGTTCTATAATTACAGACTGTAGTTCATCTGGATCAGACACAGCAGTGCTGCTGGAGTGTTTAAACACTGTGTCCACTCACTGTCCACTCTATCAGACACTCCTACCGAGTGTCTCCACCTTGTAGATGTAAAGTCAGAGACAGAAGATCATCTGTTTCTGCACAGTTTGTGTTGGTCGTCCTCTAGTCCTTCATCAGTGCTCACAGGACGCTACTCACAGGACGCTGCTCACAGGACGCTGCTCACAGGACGCTGTCGGCTGGACGTTTCTGTTTGGTGGAAAAGTCTGCAGAGAAACAGATGATCTACAGTCTGGAACTTTAGAACCACAAAGACCTCCTGTGTGATCAGAGGAGCTGATAGAGTGGACAGAGAGAGGAGGAACAATGTTGGGAATAATGTTATGGTTCATCTGTGTTTATCTAAATGAGAAGCTGATGCTGATGATAGTATCAGTCTTTAGTCTTTCTGTCTGTGTCTCGTATTCATGCAGTGCCACCAAGTGCTTCGGAAGTGTGTCTGGTAAGCAGGAGAAGCTGTTGGAGGTTAATGAACAGTGTGCACATGCTCTGTTCTCCAGCCCTGCGACCAATCTCTCCCCATACGAGCTGACCTTCCAGCTGCTGGTCCGAGGGGCGTGTCTACTAGCAGGTAACTAAGCTTTGATCAACAGCAGTCCCACTCTGGGCTGGTCTTCAGACATAGATTAAAGCCTAGTCCAGGACTAAATGTCTATGTTAATGACTTCATTTTGGTAAGTTGGCCTCCCCAGTCCCCGTCCAGATGTGGTCAATATGAGCAAATTTACTTTCAATGGAGAATCATCATTCAGAACGTTCCAAAATGTCTGTGGACTAGATCAAATCCCTGTCTGGAACACTGGTCAAACCGTGTACTGAAAGCGTGAAGCACCACAGAGGGTTTATTCCTCAGCTGTTCTGTCGTAAAACGTTCCCTCACTGTAGGTGTGTGGAGAGACCGCAGGTCGTGGCTGCTGGACTCATGTGGGGAATGTAATTTCGTTAAAGTAATACTTGGCAGGGTTATGACATACATCAGCATTCAGCTTACGTCCCGACAGTGTCTCTGAGTAACAGTCCCACAGAGACAGGAAAGCAGTACCACGTTATGGGGGACAGTGTGACTCTACTTATAACAAAGAAGAACGTAACGAAGGAAGTAGAGCTCCACGCAGAACTCATCCTGCCACTGCTACCAGCAGAACATCATCAGTAAGCACCACTGACCCAACTCCACTGACCCAGCTCCACTGACCCAGCCCCACTGACCCAGCTCCACTGACCCAGCTCCACTGACCTAACTCCACTGACCCAGCCCCACTGACCCAGCCCCACTGACCCAGCTCCACTGACCCAACTCCACCTACCCAACTCCACTGACCCAACTCCACTGACCCAGCTCCACTGACCAGCTCCACTGACCCAGCACCACTGACCCAGCTCCACTGGCAATAACACTGCCTCCACCATGTTTCACAGATCCTACAGATGTTTTGAAGTTGTGTCATCTGCCCAAAGAATCCTGTTCCAGATCTGATCAAACTCTTTGAGATGTATTCTGTCAGTGTAAAAGGAATTTGCCCTTCCTCAGGTCTGGAGAGCCCGACCCACGCTCTGCGTGCGGATGCAGACCCCAGCGCTCAGTCAGCCTCTGCCACCTACATCACCTTGGCTGAGGACCACCCATACGACCGACACCTGGAGATCATACTGCACCTGAGTGGTGAGAGGAGGAGGGTAGTGCAGCTGGAACAGTTTGATTATATATTATATCACATAAATCTCAACACACATCAACGTTTGTTCACAGAGCCTCACAGCCCACTGGTCATCCTGGAGAGGGGCCGACTAAGCTTCAGCCAATATGAGCAACAAATCAGCGGCCGGCGTGATTTTATTCGCTGCATACGCAAGGATTCAGAGCCCGAGAAGAAAGTAAGACTACATAAATGAGGTTCTCTGAGCTCCTCTTTCAGTACAAACCAGGCTCAGGTTAGGAGATGTTCATATACTAGAAAATGCTATGAATATGGTACGTTTATCTACAGACGTGTGTGTGTGTGTGTGTGTGTGTGTGTGTGTGTGTGTGTGTGTGTGTGCAAATACAGGCCCATAAATATTTGGACAGTGACACACTTCATGATTTGGACTCTGAATGCCTCCATATTGGATGTGAAATGAAACAACTGAGAACTCTTATTCCCCAAGAACTCTTACTGGTGCAGTTCAGCACAGTTACCCAGACTGGGAATTGAACCCCGGTCTCACACATGGTGTGGTGGTGTCATCTGTTGCACCACACCAACCACGAATACCTTCACTCCAGTTTCAGTAACTGAACTCTGTATTTCTTCCAAAGTGATTGTTGGCCTCTCTGTGGCTTCCTCACGCGTCCTCTTGTTGCTCTGATGCTGGGTTTTGAGGGATGATCTTCTCTCTAATTTATTTATGATGCTTTCATTTCCCTCAGAAGGTCGTGTGGGATTACAGTTCTGAAGGTGATCAGGATCAATAACTGATGATAACTGTAGTCTGATCTGATCAGTATTTATTGATCTACTCATACAAAAGTGGTGTCTCTCAGGACGGCGTCGGGTTTAACGCAACACGCCAGACGTCTCTGCATGGAGGTGTAGAGGTTCCTAATGGTGTCCTGTGATGATCCGTCCCATGCAGCTTGAATGTTCTCACTCAGGTCCTGCATAATTCTGAATCCTAATAGTTGTGTCTGTACATTTCAGCTGGAGTTTGTGAGGAAGCGTTATCATAAAGATGTGCTGAGTAACCCAGTCCTGATGCTGAACTTCTGTCCTGACCTCTTGTCCAAGCCTCTGGAACTGCAGCAGACCTGCAGAGAAGTCGTGTTCCTTATTGACCGCAGTGCCAGCGCCACCCAGCGCAGCATCGACCAGATCAAGGTACACAATAAACCTCGGTGAAGAAATATAAATATAAATAAATATAAAATTACTCCAGAATCGAAGGGCTTACTTAACCTTAAATAACCTATAATAACCTCCTGACCTTCTTCTCCGTTCTCTTCCACTCTGGTCCTTTAAACAGGAAGGGATGCTGCTGGCCATTAAGAGCCTTCCTCATGGAGTCATGATGAACATCGTTGGCTTTGGCTCCACTGTAAAGCCTCTCTTTGCCTCCAGCAAACCCTGCACTGATGTGAGTGCTGCTGTCCTCTATTCACACTACGTCTCTAACTTCTCTACTAGAGGGACAGACACAGTAGTTCGTCCATCCTGGGCTCAACACTGAATGTGAATTTCAGTACAGCAACTCATAATGTTACTCAGTACTGCGTACGGCCTGTATGCACGCTCTGAAACATCTCAGCGTGCTCCTGATGAGACAGACCTGGGCATCAGTGAGCTCCTGGACAGCCTGTGGTGTGACATGGCGGTGTCGGTTACACCGATACATAAAGTCCCAGAGATTCTCGGCTGGATTCAGGTCTGGATAATGTGAATGTGAAAACCAATCAATGGCATCAGTGCCTTCATCATCAAGGAACTACCTACACACTCTGGCAACACCAGGAGGAACCCAGTGATGTTACAGGCAGCACAACATCTCCAGACTCTTTCATGTCTGTCACACGTGCTCAGTAGGAACCCTCTGTCATCTGTGAAGAGAACGGGGCACCACTGGTGAACCTGCCAATTTTGGTGTACATCAGAAAGCCTTTCGAGCTGCATGGTGCTGGGCTTTGAGTAGAGGACTTTGAGGTCTCATGTCACCCTCATGGAGCCTGTTCCTGATAGTTTGGTGTGCTGCAATAGTTTGAACAGAGACATCACCCCAAATATCTGACTGATATCTCACAATGCCACCACTGACCACCTCCCTCGTTGCTGTTGTCCATTTTCCCTTCTCCTCGGAGCACAATCACGAGGAATTCTGAGATGGATGTAAAATTTGAAATTATATACGGAGTTATATATTTATCGGATTTCAATACCACATCCAAAAGTGTGACTCTGAGGTCTGATTACACACTTACAATTACACTGTAAAGGTTACCCAGTTTCATGATGTGTGTGTGTGTTCAGAGTGTGTGAGTGCTGGTGTTTACCTTCAAGCTACCTCTCATGCTGATAACAATCCATGTCCTGGTCAGCTCTCTGGGTTTCCATGGCAGTGCAGTATCAGGTTTAGCAGCTCCAGGCTCTTCCACAACAAACACTGGTTAAAAACACACACAGCCATATGGTGACCTGCCTCGCATTGAACATCATGCATCAGTCAAACCCATCCTGCCTCTCACTCAAACAACACTCCCTGACCGTCCGTACGGGACGGTGACCAGCTTCAATCGGCTTTACAGCAACATGCTGAACTTTGAAACAACAAAAATATTCTCCATTCAGCCATAACATTATGATCACCTTCCTGTTTCTACCCTCGTTGTCCATCTTATCAGCTCCTCTGACCGTGAACACTGACATTCCCAAAATCTATTATGTCCCACGACTGTTCCCAAATCCCACGGAAGCTAAGGAACACTGGGATGTGCATATGGGGTTTCTGTATTGAATGTGGATATGGTTTCTGCCCTCGTCTGTTCACACGGTGTTGCCAGTCACTATTATTAAGCACCTGTGAGTGGCCTCTGCACTGTCCACTGTGGGTGGTAATGCCTTCTTTCATGTATTCCCGGTATTTGTGACACTGTGGATCAAGGAATGTTAAATTCTCACACAGCTTTGTAAATGGAATGTTGTTCAGGAGTCTGTTTGTTCTGATCTCCTGTCTTTCTCCTCTCATTCCTTCTCTCCTGAAGAGCACTCTGGCCCAGGTGTTAGATTATGTTCAGAAGCTGCGTGTGGATATGGGTAACAGCAACCTGTTTGGGGCGCTCTCCTGGGTGTACCGGCAGCCAGTCCATCGCAGCTGCCCTCGGCAGCTCTTCATCCTCACAGACGCCTCATCGGGTACCGTGGGACGAACGCTGGAGCTGGTTAGGAGGAACACCTGTAACAGCAGGTAAATATGAAAACATCTGGTGCCCTTCAGAATCCAGAATACTTCATTGTTCATCTGATAAACTAGCAATACGTTCAAAAGACATCCAAATACATTATGGTGCAACTGTGAAAGTGTTAGCCTCATCATCAGCAGATCACGATTTCAGTGCCAAGTGATGCCACAGCCATCCGCGAGTCCCAATGAGCATGAATTAATAGGCTGGCCAATGCCTTCTCACTCAGGGGTGGCTGTTAGCTGTTCAACAGAACTGAATTGTTAATGTTCTCCACCAAACATGTTCATCTATTAGTGGCAGTTTAGGAAGGTGACAATGGGAGGCTTAACTTTATTCTCCTCCTTTCATCCTGATCTTCAATGATCAGGACCCCACAGGACCACCACAGAGCAGCTATGATGTGGGTGGTGGGACATTCTCAGCACTGCAGTAACACTGACATGGTGGTGGTGTGTTAGTGTGTGTTGCTGGTACGAGTGGATCAGACACAGCAGTGCTGCTGGAGTGTTTAAACCCCTCAGCGTCGCTGCTGGACCGAGAACAGTCCACCAAACAGAAACGTCCAACCGACAGCGTCCTGTGAGCAGCGTCCTGTGAGCAGCGTCCTGTGAGCACTGATGAAGGACTAGAGGACGACCAACACAAACTGTGCAGAAACAGATGAGCTTCTGTCTCTGACTTTACATCTACAAGGTGGAGACACTCGGTAGGAGTGTCTGATAGAGTGGACAGTGAGTGGACACAGTGTTTAAACACTCCAGCAGCACTGCTGTGTCTGATCCACTCACCAGCCACATAATATCTGCTCTGTGGTGGTCCTGTGGGGTCATTGAAAAATTCTGTAGTGAATCATGGAGATGTTTCTGCAGTGTATGAGATCTGGACCTGTTTTGTAACGGTACTCATTGGAACTCTGTGTGAAAGTCGAGCAGAGCACTGAAATATGATCAACATCTACAGCATCAAAATCTTTAATGCAATAAGAGCTGAAAGCCCCCCGTCCTGCCCGCTGTCCCCTACAGCCTCGTAATTCTCTGGAAATGCCATTCACTCCACCGCCTTATATTAACCATAATCTTTTGTTCTGTGACATTTTCTGGAAAGGCGCACTCCACTCAATCTCCTCACACACCCGCCTTCTCCTGCCACACACACACTCCGGTTATTGATATGCACTCCAGACGTTTAAGAGCCTGAGACCCAGACAGACCTGAGCTGAATTCCAAACAGAGCTCGCTCTCCGGCCACCACTTTCCTCAGCATTCAATTAGTGGAATGGCTCTGATTGTTCCTACAGGAATACTAAACACTCCTCGTTTGTGGGCTCTGCATTCGGCTCCTTTAAACTGCACCCACTGCTGACACAGCTGTGCAAATGCACACACAGTTTGTCTGGTCCCTGTAGTGAAGTGCTGCCAATAGAATAGGACTCTCTGGAGCAGATAAACAGACATGACTCTATTGTCTCCATGTCTAATAGCAGGTGTAAAGACCCCCAGCATTGAGCTGTGGAGCAGTGGAACCGTGTTCTCTGGAACGATGGAGCTCCATACAGTAAGACTGGGATGAGGAGGGGAGAGCCCTCAACACCACCACCTCACCAATGTTCTTGTTGCTGAATGCAATCAAATCGTGATGCTGTTTCGGTTCATGTTTGTTTATCTGCTCCAGAGAGTCTTATTCTTTTGGCAGTACTTCTCTACAGGGACTAGACAAGCTGTGTGTGCATTTGCACATCTGTGCCAGCAATGGGTGCAGCTTAAGGTAGCTGAATACTGGGTTGTTCATAAATATTTGGACAGAAATATTGAATCTGTATCCAGAATAACGGTGATCTTTTACTCCAGGTGATGTTTTAGGTTCTCTAATAAACGGACCAATCAGGAGTGTGCATGTGTGTGTAGGTGTTTCGGGCTGGGCCTCGGGCCGCGGGCCTGCAGGAGGCTCCTTCAGGGCATGGCCAAGGTGACGGGAGGAAGCGCAGAGTTCCTGTGTGAAGAAGAGAGGCTGCAGCCGAAGGTGAGAGAAGACGCTCAGAACACCGAACAGCACAGTCATCAAATCTAAGTGCTGTGTGTCTTTCACTGAGAGGACATCAGCTCAGATCACAGCAGGTCACATGACCTGGGGTCTGCTCTCTGGTGGAAGCCTCCAGTAACACCCGGAGAACTTAGACATGTATGTGCACAGTTACGTTCCCAACACAGCAGGATGTCTCTGAGAACCTGCGGCCCAACACTGAGTCTGGTTCATAGGAATGTGTTAAATGTGGAGGACGACCCTCGGTATCTTTCTGTCTGTCTGTCTGTCTGTCTGTCTGTCTGACTGTCTGTCTGACTGTCTCTCTGTCTGACTGTCTCTCTGTCTGACTGACCTGTCTGTCTGTGTGTCTCTGTCTGTCTAAATGTCTCTCTGTCTGACTGACCCGACTGTCTGTCTATGTGTCTCTCTGTCTCTCTGTCTGTCTGTCTCTCTCTCTGCCTGTCTGTCTTCCTGTCTGTCTGTATGTCTGTCTCTCTCTCTCTCTGTGTCTCTGTCTGTCTTCCTGTCTGTCTGTATGTCTGTCTCTCTCTCTGTCTCTCTCTCTGTCTTTTCAGTGGATGTCAGTGTGAAAGGTTAATGTCAGAGCATTTTGATTGGTCCATTGATCATGATTTCCCCTGTCCGCCGCTGTCCTCCATACGTCTGTCTCTGCTGCAGCTGATAAAGTGTCTGAAGAAAGCTCTGGAGCCGGCGCTGACAGATGTGCGTATCGACTGGTATGTGCCGGACAACATGGAGGCTCTGCTCTCACCCAACGAGATCCCGCCGCTCTACCCAGGGAATCGTCTGATTGGCTACTGCACTCTCTACGATGTGTCTACCTTCAAAGAGAAGAAGATGGAAGTGAGTGAGCAGGTATGTGAAGCAGATGGAGACAGACAGACAGTTTAGAGCTGTGTACAGGTGCAGGACCAGCGCTGGAACAAACCCTGACACTGAGCAGTCAGGCCTTAATGATTTCAACACCTTTAATCACACTGTTAAATATCACCCCGTTTAATCACACTGTTAAATATCACCCCGTTTAATCACACTGTTAAATATCACCCCGTTTAATCACACTGCTAAATATCACCCCGTTTAATCTCCCTGTTAAATATCACCCCGTTTAATCACTCTGTTAAATATCACCCCGTTTAATCACACTGTTAAATATCACCCCGTTTAATCTCCCTGTTAAATATCACCCCGTTTAATCGCCCTGTTTAATCACACTGTTAAATATCACCCCGTTTAATCGCACTGTTTAATCACACTGTTAAATATCACCCCGTTTAATCACACTGTTAAATATCACCCCGTTTAATCACATTGTTAAATATCACCCTGTTTAATCGCACTGTTTAATCACACTGTTAAATATCACCCGTTTAATCACACTGTTAAATATCACCCCGTTTAATCACACTGTTAAATATCACCCCGTTTAATCGCCCTGTTTAATCACACTGTTAAATATCACCCCGTTTAATCGCACTGTTTAATCACACTGTTAAATATCACCCCGTTTAATCACACTGTTAAATATCACCCCGTTTAATCACACTGTTAAATATCACCCCATTTAATCACCCCGTTTAATATCACCCTGTTTAATATCACCCTGTTTATTCACCCTGTTAAATATCACACTGTTAAATATCACCCCGTTTAATCACACTGTTAAATATCACCCCATTTAATCACCCCGTTTAATATCACCCTGTTTAATATCACCCCATTTAATATCACCCTGTTTAATCATCCTGTTAAATATCACCCCATTTAATATCACCCCGTTTAATATCACCCCATTTTATCACACTGTTTAATCACACTGTTCCTCCAAACCTCCGTGTCTGTAACGTGTGTCCAGCTGATTCTGCATTAGTTCAGATTTCTCATTCACTCACTGCCCGACATTTACTCCGACAGGAGGACAGTGGGGCACTGCCCACAGGACTGTTCTCGGTCCAGTAGTGACACTGAGGGGTTTAAACACTCCAGCAGCACTGCTGTGTCTGATCCACTCGTACCAGCAACACACACTAACACACCACCACCATGTCAGTGTGACTGCAGTGCTGAGAATGACCCACCACCCACATCATATCTGCTCTGTGGTGGTCCTGTGGGGTCCTGATCATTGAAGATCAGGGTGAAAGGAGGAGAATAAAGTCTGCAGAGAAACAGATGAACTACAGTCTGGAATTATAGAACCACAAAGAGAACCTGAATGATCAGAGGTCATAATGTTATGGGTGATTGGTATTAGGGTTATTAGTGTTGTGTTCAATCCTGGCCTGTAGTGCACTGTGTGTGTGTGTGTGTGTGTGTGTGTGTGTGTGTGTGTGTGTGTGTGTGTGTGTGTGTGTGTGTGTGTGTGTGTGTTTATGTAGATGAAGGGTGCTGCATTCAGGCCTGTCCTGAGGGGTTCTGCAGGGTCAGTATTTGAACTGTCCCCCGGATCGTCCGAGCTGCTGCAGCCCCTGGTACCGGCAGGCGAGAGAGAGACAGTGGAGGATGGGGAGATGGAGGACGCACTGGGAGAAATCTCACAAGAAATGTCCTCCGAGTTCTCCTGCGCACCAGCCACAGACAATGCCAGCAGTTCAGGTATCTCACACACCTCTGTAGATGATTCCAAACTGTGGTATTAAATATTACACTCATAATCATTACACGTACAGACGTTTGTTTTTACTGTTCATCAGTCTGACGTGGAGCTCATGGAATTCAGAATTAAAATCTGAATCTCAGACACATCCTGGTTCTTCAGGGGTTCTTTAGTAAAGAAAAGGCTTCTGTATAGAACTAAGTGTGAAGGGGTGGCGGGGGAGCCTGTGGTCATCCTCTGAAGAGGTCACTATTACAGCCAAACTAAAAGGAAACAACCAGAAGGAGCATGAACACCATATCTGAGAGATGACGTGGTACGTGGTACGTGGTAAAATCAGACGTGGTCTGATTTTAGTGTGTGTGTGTGTGTGTGTGTGTGTGTGTGTGTGTGTGTGTGTGTGTGTGTGTGTGTGTGTTGTACAGACTGCCCAGCTCTCGGACCGTGAGGAGAGCGTGCGCAGGCAGAAGGCTCTTGCACGCTGTGCTCTGGCTGGTCGCAGTTTCTCCTCACCTCAGGGTGACCTGGACATGCACCGCCTGCGGAGGGCACTGGAGAGAGTCTCCTTTGAGCAGGCTGTTGGGGGCAGGATAGAGGAGACTGACTCAGAGACACTCAACACACCACAAGCTCTGTCCCTTACAGACTCCAGTGAGAGAACACACACACACACACACACACACACACACACACACACACACACACATCATCATCAAAAAAAAAAGATTAGTGTAGTTCTGTAGTGAAGGAAGATGAAGGTGATCAGGATCAATAACTGATGATAACTGTAGTCTGATCTGATCAATATTTATTGATCTACTCATACAGAAGTGGTGTCTCTCAGGACGGCGTCGGGTTTAACGCAACACGCCAGACGTCTCTGCATGGAGGTGTAGAGGTTCCTAATGGAACCTGGACATGAATCACAACAAACCATTGATCTCATCATATAGAGTGTTTTGGATATGTTCTCTATGCTCCATCATCATCTGCAGACTAATCCCTTTTCTCCTCCTCCATCTCTTCATCTCACCTTCCCTCCAGATGGTCTGTTGTTTCCAGCCTCTCCTCTGGACTGGGACAGCTTCACTGATCCTGAGGGTCTTTTCGCTGCTGTGAGTGACCCTCAGGCTGGTCAGGCCCAGTGCCGCTCAGTCATCCATGGCCTACTTGGGTCCCAGCCTGTGTCCTGGGAGGTCAGCATGGATCTGTCTGTGCTATGGGCCTCCGAGGTCCCCACGCGAGGCTCCTGGGACGAAATCATCCACCAACTCACCGCCCGCTCCATCATCAGAGACTTCGAGAACACGGCAGAGAAAGAGACAGACATAGAACATGGTAGGACAGGGGCTGCTGGGAGAGAACGGATAAGAACGACGTTTCAGAGAAATACTATAGAGGGAAAATAGAAGAAGACACTTTGATGGTCATTATGCTTTTGGTACCCACTTGTGTCCAGTCTTCAACTTAATGTTGAAGTAATGATGCCTCACATTTACACCTCCAAACATAATGTTGATTCTGGAGGTGGAGCTTCTTAACTGTCTCTAGTGTCCAGGGAAGGCTGTGGAGCAATGCTGTGAGGGTCTGATTTCATGCAGAGGAAAGATAGATAGATACATCGATAGATAAAAATTGAGCCATCTGATTGGCTGATGATTGGGAGGAATAACTAAAAGGAAACCTACAAAGACCTCAGAGGACAGGAATGAGAAGGTTGAGTCTGGTGGTGGACCTGCAGCTGGTTGATCCTCAGTGTAAAAACGTACAAAGGTTCAGAATATGAAAAATAAATGTGCAGGTATATGTGTATGATCAGGTCTCCAGATGAGCTCAGTCCACAGTGGTCTCTCGTCCCCCCGGACAGAGTTAAAGTCTGATAGCTGTTGGAACAAATGATCTGCAATGACTCAGGTTGAAGATGATCTTCAGAGGTTCCCCCAACACATGTCTTCAGCAGTATTGGCCACACCGTGTCACCGCTGCTTTCCTTGCCTTGAGTCTGCAGTGCACTCTGTGTCCTCCGGTGTGGACCACAGGAGGACGGGTTCCTCTCTTGAGCCTTGGTTCCTCTCAATGTTTCTTCCTCACAGTCTGAGGGAGTTTTTCCACCACGGTTGACGCTGGCTGCTCGATTCAGGCTTGAACCTGGATTTCTGTAAAGCTGCTTTGTGACTCCTTTGTTGTAAAAAAGCGCTACATAAATAAACTTTGATAGATTGATTGATTGATTGATTGATTGATTGATTGATTGATTGAAGTGAAGAGGAGGGTGAGCAGGGACAGCAGAGGTTCAATGCTGCTGCTGCATTGTCTGTGTAGATGGTCTGGAGAGGGGGAGTGTGAGCAGCGATGGGGGAGCAGTGATCGGAGCTGTTGCTGTAAAAGAGCTTTACTGAGGTTGGATGGTTCACCATCCCAACTCCCCAACTCATCCCAGAAGAACTGGATGGAGCTCCATCATTCCAGAGAACACAGTTCACTGCTCCACAGCTCAATGCTGGGGGTCTTTATACCCTCTAGTCCACACCTGCTATTAGACGTGGAGACAGTAGAGTCATGTTTGTTTATCTGCTCCAGAGAGTCCTATTCTATTGGCAGTACTTCTCTACAGGAACTAGCTGTGTGTGTGTGCATTTGCACATCTGTGTCAGCAGTGTGTGCAACTTAAAGTAGCTGAATGCATTCATTTGAAGGGGTGTCCATAAATATTTGGACATGTAGTGTACTTATGTATGATTGTTTGACTTGATGTTCTCAGAATCAGTGGATGTTTATGATCATGTGATCATCCGAATTGGACTTTCTCATTGTACTGTGTTGGTTAATCCAATCAATTAATCAATCAATCAATCAATCAATTAATCAATCAATTAATCAATCAATCGTTCATTCAATCAATCAGTCAGTCAATTTTAAATGTTACAAATTTATGAAACCTTGTCTGCACTGCAGGGTCTTCTAAGCGATATCGTATGAAGGCCATACAGACCAGTAAAAGCTGTGGAATCATCTGCACGTACACAGCGTTCACCACGACTGACTGCAGTCCCAGCAAAACGCTGTCCGAACCCACAGACATCCGACACACAGGTAAACACACAGACATCCGACACACAGGTAAACACACAGACATCCGACACACAGGTAAACACACAGACATCCGACACACAGGTAAACACACAGACATCCGACACACAGGTAAACACACAGACATCCGACACACAGGTAAACACACAGACATCCGACACACAGGTAAACACACAGGTAAACACACAGGTAAACACAGATAAACACACAGGTAAACACACAGATAAACACACAGGTAAACACACAGGTAAACACACAGATAAACAAACAGATAAACACACAGATAAACACACAGGTAAACACAGGTAAACAAACAGATAAACACACAGGTAAACACAGGTAAACACAGAGGTAAACAAACAGATAAACACAGATAAACACACAGGTAAACACAGGTAAACACACAGGTAAACACACAGATAAACACACAGATAAACACACAGATAAACACAGATAAACACACAGGTAAACACACAGGTAAACACACAGGTAAACACAGGTAAACACACAGTCACTACTGTTTAGGCCTCACATTGAATACTGTGACGAGTTCTTCCTTTATCGGCTGTGCTTGTGTCAGGGGTACGTCTAGGGAGCAGGCGCAGCACCGGCAGCAGGAGACAGTGGGCCTGTTCAGTCGGGCTCGGACGCAGGCCATCCAGCAGAGACAGTGAGGAGATAGACGATGTACACACCTCCACAGGTAACTCACGTGCTCACACCATCTTTATACAGGTAATGAAATGTTCCAGGAGTTTGATTCCTGATCACAGTTCAAGACACAGCTGATATTGAACCACAGAGCAGATATGATGTGGGTGGTGGGTCATTCTCAGCACTGCAGTCACACTGACATGGTGGTGGTGTGTTAGTGTGTGTTGCTGGTACGAGTGGATCAGACACAGCAGTGCTGCTGGAGTGTTTAAACCCCTCAGTGTCACTGCTGGACCGAGAACAGTCCACCAAACAGAAACGTCCAGCTGACAGCGTCCTGTGAGCAGCATCCTGTGAGCACTGATGAAGGACTAGAGGAAGACCAACACAAACTGTGCAGAAACAGATGAGCTTCTGTCTCTGACTTTACATCTACAAGGTGGAGACACTCGGTAGGAGTGTCTGATAGAGTGGACAGTGAGTGGACACAGTGTTTAAACACTCCAGCAGCACTGCTGTGTCTGATCCACTCGTACCAGCAACACACACTAACACACCACCACCATGTCAGTGTGACTGCAGTGCTGAGAATGACCCACCACCCACATCATATCTGCTCTGTGGTGGTCCTGTGGGGTCCTGATCATTGAAGATCAGGGTGAAAGGAGGAGAATGAAGTGTGCGGGTGTGTGATGAACAGCTTAATGATGACGCGGTTTCTTTACAGACAGAGACGACACTCCAGCGTCTCCACACAGCCTGGCTTCTTGTGACAGCAGTGAGTACAGAGACATGGGGGAGCTCCACACATTAACCCTTCATTTTAAAGGGGTCTCTAAGCCCACGTGTCTGCTTGTGTGTTAGGTGTGGGTGGGAGTGGACATCCTGCCAGCCCTTCTGCCATTTCCTCTCGTTCCCAACGTTCCATTGAGAGCAGATCAGTGGAGAGCTTCTTCAGCACCAGGTCAGAAATGTTCCTGTAGTTCCTAAAGTAACGTTATTATCGGGATCATTACAGTATTATTGTTATGTACAGAATGTGTCCAAGAACGATATTTCCACCCAAAGAAATCACATCACTGCACTGCTGAGGGTGCGACTGAGAACATGTAAAGAACTGCAGTTAAAACAGTTCTCTGGGGTCTTAACGATGTGAGCCCAGGTTCTATGTACTGACAAGAACAAGATGGGAAATTACTGAAGATTAATACAAAGCATTTTACCATCATTATGTAAGACTCTTCTCTTCTCCTGCAGAACATTGACCCATGGATTATGAAAAACAAGTCATAAATACAATTGTTTATTAAATCAGGCAAAACACATGATAACAGATAACTGACATACTATAAAAGAGTATCCACAAGACTGTCCCTCTTGGACAGAGGGTCTTGAGTAGCAGGTCCCTCTTTGGCTACCCCCAGTTCATTGCCACTGGGATTTCTGCCTGTTCCTCAAGACAAAACTGCTCCAGCTCCTTCAAGTTAGATGGTTTCCGCTGGTGAACAGCAATCTTCAAGTCTGACCACAGATTCTCAGTTGGATTAAGGTCTGGGCTTTGACTCGGCCGTTCCAATACATTTACACGTTCCACCTCAAACCCCTCGAGTGTTGTTGGAAGATGAACCTCCGTCCCATACTCAAATCACTGACTCAAACAGGTTCTGCTCAAGAATATCCCTGTATTTAGCACCATCCATCTTCCCCTCGACTCTGACCAGTTTCCCCAGTCCCTGCCGCTGAGAAATATCCCCACAGCATGATGCTGCCACCACCACGTTTCACTCTGGGGAGGCCGTAAAGTTCAATTTAGGTCTCATCTGATCAGAGCTCCTTCCTCCATACATCTGTGGAGTCTCCCACATGCCTTACGGACTTATTTCTGTCTGTAAGTAAAGTCTGTTTCTGGTCACTCTTCCAAAAAGTCCAGCTCTGTGGAGTGAACGGCTTATTGTGGTCACATGGACAGATAGTCCAGTCTCTGCTTGAGACTCTGCAGCTCCTTCAGGGTCACCTTTGGTCTCTGTGCTGCCTCTCTGATTAATGCCCTCCTTGCCTGGTCTGAGCGTTTGGGTGGGCAGCCCTCTCTTAGCAGGTTTGTTGTGGTTCTTTCCGTTTCATAGTAATGGATTTGATGGTTGGGGTTGATGTTTTGGGGATCATCAGAGATGACTTGTAGTTCACAACAACATTATTCCTGACTTGTTGGGAGATCTCCTTGGTCTCCTTAGTGGTGCCTCTTGTGTGATGGTGTTGCAGCCTCTGCGGCCATTCAGAAAAAGTGTGTCTATACTGACAGATCATGTGACACTTGCACACAGGTGGAGTTCATATCACTAAGCATGTGACCTCTGAAGTTAATTGGTTTCACCAGAACTATTTAAGGGCTTCATAGCAAAGGTGGAGAATATGCATACTTACTGTAACAAAGTAGGTAAAAAGACAAGGGGGTCAATACTTTCACAATACTGACCTGTGTCTGGCGTCAGTGTGCTGCAAAGGGGAAGCCGAACCAACCATTTCTTCCTTTGTAGTGCATGAACGAAAGAACAGAGGAAAGAAAGAACAGGCTCCATCCTGATTGACTTAACTACATCAAAGCAACATCATAGCAACCACATAGGAACAGGGCTGGACTGGCAACTTAATCCAGCCCTGGATTGTTATGCTGACCTGCCCTTGTTCATTTTGTGGTTTGGGTCCAACCTGTGTCGTTTTGTCAATGGCATCTACCACCTGGAACGCCATAGCAACCACAATGCAACAGCTTAGTGACCTCCCCGGAAATGAAAACCTGTTCCGTGGTGCAAAATATTGTGCTTTGCTTTAGGAATTTGGGCTCTTCCGGTTTGCATCAAGTGTTTTCTGTGGTCCTGCAGCTGCAGAAGTGCAACATCTAATGTTGTAATGACCCTGACAGAGTCGTGTGTGTGTGTGTGTGTGTGTGTGTGTGTGTGTGTGTGTGTGTGTGTGTGTGTGCGCACTGTGTTTTGCAGGTTTAACCTTAGCAGACTTAAGTCCAGCCACAGTTCAGGAAAGCAAACTCCTCTGAAACCGCAGTGCCTGTCAGCTGAATGTGACGCCCACACAGACTCCCAGTCACCTGATTACCTGCCTCTGGTGAGTGCCATCACTGTCCTTCCCTGTCTGTCCAATCATAGCTCGATATCACTGTCCTACCAAGGGAAACCAGATTGGGAGGTAAGCCTTCCCCAAAATGTGCAGCCCAACCCAGCGCAGACTCTCTCTGACACCTGCTTCTGTGCTCAGGTGCGCCTGCAGTTGGCCTCCGGTGTGTTCCTGCTGTGCGAGTCATTCTCGGAGTGTGTTCATATTCCTCTCGACCGCCTGAAGAGAGCATCTCCCTACCAGAGCCACCGCAGCAGCCTGAGCCCACCATACCGCTGCATTTCACCCCCTGCCATTCGGCCTATTGCCCCCTACTTGCTGGTGGATCACACTAATGCCAACCCACATCGCACCAGCCTGCGCCGTTACGACAACACTGAGCCCTTGCCTGTTCTCTCGGACCCCCTCAGTTCAGAGCAGGGGTCTCCAGAACCAGTGGGTGGTGTCCCACAGGCAGATAGTGGACGTGGCTCTGAAACGGACATGTATGAGGGCTCTTTGCTGGAGGGGGTGGAACCTCAGGGGGAAGAGCTGGCTCAGCTGGATGTGGAAAGCTCTAGCTGGGCTACAGCAGTGGCTCTGGCCTGGCTGGAGCACCACTGTGCCGGGTTCTTTGTGGAATGGGAGCTAGTGGCTGCCAAGGCTGACTTCTGGCTCAAGTGTCAGTCACTGCCAGAAGGTGTGGACCTGCCGGGTCTAAAGGCAGCTGCCAGACAACTGTTCCTCCTGCTGCGCCACTGGGATGAGAATCTGCAGCTCAACATGCTCTGCTACAACCCAAATAACATGTGACCACCAACTAGGTGTGGTCTGCTACAACCCAAACAACATACACTATATGTCCAAAAGTTTGTGGACACCCGTTCAAATTAATGCACCCATTGCTGAGCTACACCTATTACAGATGTGCAAATGCACACACACAGCTTGTCTAGTCCCTGTAGAGAAGTACTGCCTATAGAATAGGACTCTCTGGAGCAGATAAACACACATGACTCTATTGTCTCCATGTCTAATAGCAGGTTTGGTCTAGAGGGTATAAAGACCCCCAGCATTAAGCTGTGCAGCAGTGGAACTGTGTTCTCTGGAATGATGGAGCTCCATCAGTACTTTTAACAGGGATGAGTTGTGGAATAGATCTGGTGATGGTCCTGACCTCAGTGATACCCTGGATTTCAATAGAAAGAATTCATGAGCAAGTGTCCCGATACTTTTGTCCATATAGTGTATGACTGGACCTCCAGCAATGCATGCTCTGCTAGAATCCAAACATAGAGTGGGACTTGTAACAACACAAGCTCTGTTTACAACCCAAATGACATATGATTGAACCACCAGCATCACGTGGTCTACAAGTTTACCCCAACATATGCTGAACCTACATCTCCAAATGCTCTACTTGAACCAAGAACGCCTGCACCGTGCCATACCACCTCTATCCAAAGAAATGGATTAGACAGCATGTCCAGTCGGGATATTACACGAACTGACCAAAACACCACCCCAGTAAGGTGTCGTTGGACTGAATCTTTCCGTGTGTGAATGTGATGATGATTTATGTAATTAATTACAATGTCAGAGTAAAGGATGGGTTTATTGGGGGAAACTGTACAAGAGAAAGAAGGTTCTAGGTCCCTGTAGGGCCTCTAGTCTGGATATAAGATGAGACATGGTTGGTCATGGAGGTACAGGTTCCATACAGCATCCTCCAAAACATTCACCCTCAGATGTGATGTTGCAGCTGGACCTGTAGATCCTGCACACTCATAGGCTACTAAAGCTGATGTCCAGCTGCTCCCATAAATGCTCCCAATCTGGTGATCGAGGACAAAGTAGTGCTGCAATGTGGTGGAGACACGCTGCGTATGGGAGCTTTATCCTGCCATGAGAGGCAGCGTGCGTCCTCAGGATGTCCTGCACACTGAGCTGTTAGTGTCCTTTGTATCGCTACAAGCTTCTGCTCATACACACCTGGTTCATCTCATCAGATCTCATCTCATCATCATCATCACCAGGCTGCATCCAAACTTCCTTTCCTGCTTGCTTTCCATGGTTTTCCTAGATCTCACCCAGATACCAGAGTTTGGATGAAGTTTTTTTAGGTTCCAGAGTCAGAACTTAGAACGCTATACTTGATTTCCATCTGCATGAAGGAAACTGAATAATAGCAACAATAAGGGCTCGGTTCAATAAAGCATCAGTTTTCTACTTTAGAAGCCATTTAAAAATATAAATATGTGCTGAAGAACTCGGAAGAACCCTGAAGAACATGGAGAAAGGAGGCAATGCTGCTGGTGTTGCTCTTTAACTCGGTTAATATTAATGTAATTGAGTATACAGTATTCAGAAATTCAGGTCCAGAAAGGAAAACTCCACCCAGGACTTCAGGCTAACCAGCTGGACGGCTCTGCTGCAGCTTTCTGGACCTGAATTTTCGGTCTCTAGTAAAACAGACACTTGGGGAGCATTAATCATTCTCCACGTCCATGTTCATTAAAGTCCAGCAGAATGGAATTCATGCACCAAAATAATGTAAATATTTTTCTTAAAAATGGGCCAGTTTGACCCACAGAACCTGCAGAACCTGTCTAAACCCATACATGTGGAGGTTTTGGTTCTTTTCTCCTGTTAAATGTGTGTCTGAAAGCTTTTCTATGCTGTTAGTCGTGTGTCTAATTCAGTTTGAGGTGGAGGTTTGTCCAGTGTTGCTGTTTGTTCTCCTTTTCTTCAGTCTGAGATGTTCTCAATGCACCGTTTCTTGATGTTCACGCTTAAATGCCTTTACTCTGATTGATGCCTTCAGGACGATGAAGGCCTTGTTCACACCTGGTATGAACAACAGTCTGGAGCTCGATTCCTGTGGTACCTGGATCCGAGTTTCGGGACTGAAGGACGGGTACTGTCATACAGTTACTGTATCGGTCAGAGGAATGTCCCCTAAGTCCCTATTAATGTACAGAAAACAGTCACCAGTGTTCAGATACAAATGTACAACTAAACACCAGTGGTGGACAAATGTCCCAACTGACCTCTTTGCTGCCCTTTAAGAAATAGTACTTACTATCAGACACTCCTACCGAGTGTCTCCACCTTGTAGATGTAAAGTCAGAGACAGAAGCTCATCTGTTTCTGCACAGTTTGTGTTGGTCATCCTCTAGTCCTTCATCAGTGCTCACAGGACGCTGTCGGCTGGACGTCTCGGGTTGGTGGACTGTTCTCAGTCCAGCAGTGTCACTGAGGGGTTTAAACACTCCAGCAGCACTGCTGTGTCTGATCCACTCGTACCAGCAACACACACTAACACACCACCACCATGTCAGTGTGACTGCAGTGCTGAGAATGACCCACCACCCACATGGTGGTCCTGTGGGGTCCTGATCATTGAAGATCAGGGTGGAAGGAGGTTGGTCAGGTATGATGATCAGTGTTCACCTACGTTAAACTGAAAATGAGTAAATTAGGATCTGATTTGGAAAGAAAGGAGTAAAACACTTCTGGAACATATGAGGATCATCCAGGACGTGTGAGCGAGGCCTTCAAACCTGCAATAAACCCTTTTTCTAAACCCGACTGTGTGGCTTCTGTCCATGACTCTCAACACACCGGACTGGAACGATCGGATAACACGGCGAGACAGTGGACGTCTACTTAATCCCATCTTAATCAGTCCCGCAGTTTTCACATTACTCAGACGGTCACGTGAAGAGCAAATCTGATTCGTCCGGATCACGGCCTAGAAATCCGATTAAGAAATGAAACAGATCTGATTTTACGGTGTCTGACGCTCTGTCCCAGAGACGCTCGGTCCCAGAGACGCTCAGTCCCAGAGACGCTCGGTCCCAGAGACGCTTGAAAACAGAGCCAAAATAAGCAAGCAGAACCCCCATCACTGTCCGACAACACGTTCATAGAACATAGGACAGATATCTTTATTGATCCTTTGGGAGGTTCCCTCAGATTAATCAGATCACTGCCAATCAGACTTTGCAGTCATGTGATCATTGAATTGTCATTAAGTGGTCACATGCAGAGCGGACCGGTTCCATATTTCACAGTAAAGAGGTTCCACCTTTACAGAGAAGGACATTCAGAGATTAGAATCTGATTACTCACGTAAACCTGGACTTTCCCATCTTCTTAGTGTGTGCGAATTAACTATCTATGGACATCAATTTTGGACAATTTTTATTGGTTTATTCATCCAAAATTATTTACAGCGTACAGAGCAGCTACACACAAACGGGCACAATCGCAGAGTTTCACAGCCTCTGCTGCGGGAACATTGTATCAGTGTTGAATGGCTGTAACCTCATCTGCTGTAATCCTTTCTGGCTCAATACACCGTCAATACACCGTCCAAGACGGGTACTGTGACAGACCTGGTCACACCCCGTTCATTCAGCACTCTCGGACAGAAAGAACAGAAAAGAGCAGAATCAGAAGGACGGAGACAACGCAAGCAGAAAGACACAGATGCTGAAAACAGCTGTTTCTGAATGAGCTCAGGTCACATGGTCACAGCTGGAGGCTCATTAAACGTAAACATAAGAAATATCCCTGACAAAGCTACAGTTAAGAGCTGACACAGATGTGCAAATGCACACACCGCTTGTCTATTCCCTGTAGAGAAGCACTGCCAATAGAATAGGACTCTCACGTGCCTCAATGCATGTAGACAAAAATATTGGGACACCTGTTCATTCACTGATTCTTCTGAAATCAAGGCTTGGACAGTTGGATTAACTGTCTCTACTGTCCAAGAAAGACTTACTACTAGATTGTGGAGAACATCTCTGTGAGGATCTGATTGCACCCAGTGAGCTCATAATGCTGGATGATCATCCCACTTTATACCCCTCTGTCTGACTGGTCAATATCTGCTGACCAGTGTCCACCAACCTCCCAGAGATAGGGGGGGAACAAATGAAAGGGGAGAAAAAGAAATGAGGGCATGAAGCAGAACTTTAGATCATTAGGAGGAAAAAGAACGTGTAAACAATGTGCCGTGAAGCAGGAGTTTGAAATATTGACCGTGCTCCAGAAGAGCATCTGGAAATATCTAGATTTATGTGACTGCGTCTGTAACCCGAGACAAATCAACGTGACTGTGACAAATGCAGGCCGATGGAGATCCACGGTGAGGATCAGGAACCTCATCAGCACAATTAACCCTTCAGTTTAGTCCATAACGAGGCTGATCCACACAACAGTCACAAGTTCAAGTTATGAGTCCTGAGAAGTTTAGTTTTCCATTAATCCTCGCACGCCGGACATTTTCACCAGCTCCAAAGCCCACTCCGATCCACGAGACGTCACCGGCTCAATCCCCTGCAGGTGCACTTCAGCTGGTCCCCATACTCCTCCATGTCCCGCCTGCCCAGAACACTGCCACTGATTGGGGCAGAAGCATGGAGGCCCTGGGATGTCCTGTATAGGGGGCGCTCTGGTGGGACGGGGCTCAGTGGCGTTTGGCCTTGTTTTGGGACTCGGCATGAGGGGACGGGGTCGGGTTGAACCACAGACAAAGGAGGATGATGAGGTGGCAGACGTGCAGAGACACAGAGCTGTAGTTAGTGGAGGGGTATGTGTTCCACGCCAGCTCTATCAGACCCAGTATCAACAACCTGAGAGAGACAGAGACAGAGAGAGAGACAGAGACAGATTTCTGCTTTAATCTGATTATAATAAAGTTATATTCTGATTTCAGAGTTCTAGAAATCTGATTGAAGGCACTTTCACACCAACCTTGTTTGGTCCAAACGTTTGGCCCAGAATTTGGTCTGACTTAAAGAACTGGGATTAGAACTGATCACCTGAACCGATTAGGAAAGGTCAGTTACCCACCGCCGTTCAGTGAAGACGAGGACACGCCTGCACTGATATGTTTGAGGTCAGCCACGCCTCTTTTCAAACAGCCATTAAGGCATCACGGCTGGGCAGCCAATGCGCTCGGAGGAAAGCGCTCTCAGACCCCGCGCCTCTCGGGTCACTGGCTCGGGTCCCTTCACGGTGTGACATGCGTGCATTTAAAGGGAGTCGGAGTTTGGCCGAAAGGAGGTGACGAGGACAGGACGAAGTAAGGTTCTGTACTGCATCGTTAAACTGCAGTGTGGAACCGAAAACAGACCGAAAGTCTACAAACAACAAAAACTCAATCCTTACTTTCTTCCAGTCGTATTAGAAGACAGACGGTTAAAGCTGGACTCGTGTGGGTTTTCTGATCTGACTAATCATGAGGATGTAAACACATCGATCCTCTGAGCTCATCAGATCGTGCGGTGCGTCCGTTTACCTGAGCAGGTGGGCGAGCTTCTTCACCCCGCCGCTCCACAGCAGGTGGGGCAGGGTGTGGAAATACCAGACGTAGAACTGGTAGTGCAGTGAGCGACAGAAACACATGCCGATGAAGTTGGAGGTGAACAGCACTGTAATGATCTGTGGGTGTCAGTTAAGTAACCACACACACATACAGGAGGGACGTTCTAAAGAACGGCTAGAACCGAATGGTGGCAGAACAGACCACCACACTACATAGTATTGCATGTACCCTGGAACAGAGAGCGATGTTCAGAGTGTTCATTTAAACCACAATACATTTGAAAAATACAATGAGACGCGTTCAAACAGGAAAGGCACTAAAGTGTGCGGTGCACCGTGACCAGCATACCATCGTAATAAGATATCAGACATATCTGTGGGGGAGTGCAGCACAGCAGGAACACACTATGACCATCTAGTCCTACAGCACCATTTGGAAAACATCACTGAGAGGTGCAGGGAAGGATATGGTCAGCACTGAGCTTCTGTGCAGTCTCCTTCCTGTCCGATGGAGCTTTCAGAAGAGCCCAAACGCTGCTCCCAGGCCTGAGGGAAAATGTATAAAGAACATGTATTAAGATCTTTAAAATGTGAACGCTGTTGTACCTCTGAATCACTGAGGGGCCTTTTACCTCTTCCATCTCTTCAGAGCAAAGAACGCAAGAGTGGTCAGATGAGCAAGCAGCAAACCCAGGTGGAAATACCTGGAGATAAAAGGACACTTTAACAATCACTACTAGAGCCATACGATTTTAGAAACAACACCTTTAAACACTTTACATTGAAAAACAAAATGGAAAAGATCGGCAGCAGTGTAGTTACTGAAACTGTATCAGAAACTGTCCGGTAGCCGGTATTACACTGTATCAGAAACAGAGTCCGGTAGCCGGTATTAAAGATCAGCAGCAGTGTAGTTACTGAAACTGTATCAGAAACAGAGTCCGGTAGCCGGTATTAAAGATCAGCAGCAGTGTAGTTACTGAAACTGTATCAGAAACACAGTCCGGTAGCCGGTATTAAAGATCAGCAGCAGTGTAGTTACTGAAACTGTATCAGAAACACAGTCCGGTAGCCGGTATTAAAGATCAGCAGCAGTGTAGTTACTGAAACTGTATCAGAGTCCACACAGTTACCTGCTGAGAAAAATGTCCTCCGGTAGGAAGCGCCAGTTTACCGTCCACTTAAACAGGAACTGACGGCCCAGGTCAAAAGCACGGCTCATATAACCCACCGGGTTCACCAAGAGGAAGGGGAGGCCTAGTAAAAGCTGGGAAACAGAGACAGAGAGACAGACAGGGAGGACAGTAATTTAATCACATTACCGGTATTCTGTCCGTACTGTACCTGTCCCATACCCCAAATTATTACACAAATGTTTTTTCTGATTTCCAAAATGTTTTATTTTCATGACTCTTTAATCCAATCTGTCTAATAATCTGGAACCCGGAGTAGATGTTTTTGAACTTGTGATATGAACCTGGATGAGAGCGCAGAGCACGAGCCGGGGCAGCGTCCTTATCAGTCCAAACTCTGACAGCAGGAGGAAGAGGAGTCCTGGAGCGAAGAGCATCACGTTCATCTTCACAGACACTGCTAGACTGTCCACAACACAGACCACAAACACCATCTGAGTGGTCACCACAAACCACACTTACCTTCACACCATCCACTCACTCACGTCCAGGTCCCCAACTCACCTGTAGAGGGCGCAGCCCAGCGTCCAGTGTGCGTCCAAGAAGAGGTTGACTGCTCCAAACAGCAGCATCATGGCCACGGGGTCATTAAAGAGGCGGAGCACAAAGATGGAGTGGATCCGATAGGACGCGCAACACACGAAGAAGAAGACGTACGGCGGGACCTGGACGGCAAAGTGCAGATTTCAGTACAGCAAAGCCAAACCACACCTTCTTAACCCTGTAAAGGGTCTTCAACGTACACCGATCAGCCAGAACATTAGCACCGCTGACAGGGAGGTGAAAAACGCTGACGTCTTTCTCAAAGGGTGGAGGATCAGTCACCGAGTCAACAGTCAGTTCTTGAAATTGATGTGTTCAAGCAGGAAAAATGGGACACTTTGACAAGAACCCAACTGTGCTGGAACATCTCCAAAATATCAGGCAGGTCTTGTGGGGCGTTCCTGCTATGCAGTGGTCAGTACCTACCAAAAGTGCTGCAAGGAAGATAACCGGGGGTCAACACGGTCACTGATGCTCATGGAGGTCTTGGACTTACTATCTGCAGTAACATTAGTCTTGATCTTCAGAGGTCTTGTGGAGTCCATGAGTCAGAGCTTGTGGTGGCACAAGCTGGATCTACTCAATATTACGCAGGCGGTGCTAATGTTACGGCTGATGAGTGTATTGGCGATGGTGGTACATTAGTGTGTAAACACTGTGTCCACTCACTGTCCACTCTATTAGACACTCCTACCTAGTTGCTCCAGCTTGTAGCCGGGTTCATCCCTGAACCTGCACTTACCTTCTTGGTCCGGTGGTAAATGCGGAAGACCAGCAGGAGGGTTATGAGGTAGAAGCCAGCAAACACATACTGACCCAGCCGGATGTTCAGCCCGCGGTCAGTGATGTAATACAGTCCAGTGAATATGTACACGAAGCCCGCCGGGTACCTGAGGAACACACACAGCTGATCAACTCGCCTGAGCTCAGGGACACAGGCAAAACTACATTCCAGAGTTCTCCAAAACTTAAGGTGATGGTTAAGCTGAGATGGTTAAGTATGGGCAAGGTGGTTGACCAGCATGACCCGAAAAACCAAACTGGTTGACCAGAATGACCAGCAAGAACACTGTCACCAAGCTGTTTGACCAGCTTGACCAAACTGGTTGACCAGCTCAAATAAGTGCAACATAAATGAATTATTTACTATCTGAGAAGCTATCAACCACCCTGACCATCAAAGACCAGCTGAGACCATCTGAAACCAGCTACCAGCAGAACTGCTCTGGAGCTGGATTTTCAGCAGGTGTTCAGTTCAAGAGCCTGGTTCTGGAGAGTGACGGTTCTTCTGCGTCAACCCGAGAAAACCCAGCAGTCTTACAGTCCTCCAGTCAC
Organism: Acestrorhynchus altus; assembly: GCA_034509495.1. Taxonomy (NCBI): domain Eukaryota; kingdom Metazoa; phylum Chordata; class Actinopteri; order Characiformes; family Acestrorhynchidae; genus Acestrorhynchus; species Acestrorhynchus altus. The sequence continues at coordinate 188,459 of CM067502.1, read as the reverse complement.
CTGGGCTCAATGTCTCTGTCCTGAAGGACTGAGTAAAACTCACACCAACGGTCCTGTGTCTCCTTTCAGCTGGGTGTAGTCGTAGGTGCCATTAATCACTCCCTCCACCTCGTCCATGTAGGCTTTCCAATCGATCTCTGTGTCTGTGGAGACAGAAGAGTGAGAAATACTTCGGTTTAGTGCTACAGAGAGTGGTTTTAACAAGGATTAAGTTGGTTTAAAGTGGCTTGAATTGGTTTAAGTTGGTTTAGAGTGGCTTGAATTGGTTTAAGTTGGTTTAAAGTGGCTTGAATTGGTTTAAGTTGGCTTAGGCTGGTTTGAATTGGTTTAAGTTGATTTAAGCTGGTTTGAATTGGTTTAAGTTGATTTAAGCTGGTTTGATTTGGATTAAGTTGATTTAAGCTGGTTTGATTTGGATTAAGTTGATTTAAGTTGGTTTAAGATGGTTTATGGTGGTTTAAGTTGGTTTAGGCTGGTTTGAATTGGTTTAGGCTGGTTTATGGTGGTTTAAGTTGGTTTAGGCTGGTTTGAATTGGTTTAAGTTGGTTTAGGCTGGTTTAAGTTGGTTTATGGTGGTTTAAGTTGGTTTATGGTGGTTTAAGTTGGCTTAGGCTGGTTTGAATTGGTTTAAGTTGGCTTAGGCTGGTTTGAATTGGTTTAAGTTGGTTTAGGCTGGTTTGAATTGGTTTAAATTGGTTTAAGCTGGTTTATGGTGGTTTAAGTTGGTTTAGGCTGGTTTGAATTGGTTTAAGTTGGTTTAAGCTGGTTTATGGTGGTTTAAGTTGGTTTAGGCTGGTTTGAATTGGTTTAAATTGGTTCAATGTGGCTTGAATTGGTTTAAGCTGGTTTAAATTGGGTATCCAGTTGGACACAAACTCTATACTGGTAAATAAGTTGGTGAAGCAGCTCCTGACCGGTGTATTGTGTGTTGAATCTCATCACACTGGTCAGGACTGAAAACACGGAGCGGATCAGCGGGGAAAACACGGAGCGGATCAGCGGGGAAAACCCGGGGCGGATCCGGGCTGAACTCACACGCGACGCGCTGAATGACCCACACGTTGATGCCGATTTCCAGAAGCCACAGCAGCGCCACCACCGGACCCGTGAACTCCGCCCGGAACAGCAGCTGCTGTCTGTCCCTCCACGCAGAGCTGAGGACAGAGGACAGTCTGGACACACACTGTCTTCTCCTGCCCGCCGCCATGCTGTCAGTCTCTCAGTACGGAGAGGCGGCAGGGCCAAAATTCCTACCCAAACCGCGTTTCACATAATACCTGTCTGTCTGACTGACTGACTGTCTGTCTGACTAAATGACTGTCTGTCTGTCTGAATTTCTGTCTGTCTGACTGACTGTCTGTCTGCCTAATTGTCTGTCTGACTGACTGTCTGACTGTCTATCTGACTGACTGTCTGATTGTCTTTCTGACTGTCTGTGTGACTGATTGTCTGTGTGACTGATTGTCTGTCTGACTGATTGTCTGTGTGACTGATTGTCTTTCTGACTGACTGTCTGTCTGATTGTCTATCTGACTGATTGTCTTTCTGACTGTCTGTCAGGCAGGAGATTTAACTTTCTTAAAAGTTAAATGTTTTCTTAGATGTTGGGCTCCAGCTTCTGCGGGGGTTTAGACTGTCCGGGTGTTTTTACTCTATTTGGCAACCCGGCGCCATACCCACACCACGTGATCATAACAGAGCCGACCCGACGCTCCAGCTGAAGGTTAAACTCAGCGATTTAAAACAAAAATACCACTTTATGAGCTCCGTCTGACCGTCAAGGAGTGGACATTACCTGACCGCACGCGCTTTAATGTGAGTCTTTTATTTTGAAAAGCGTTTTAAGGCGGAACTGCTGTTAATGAGGGTTAGCTTAGCCTCTTAGCTTTTAAATCACCCCTTATAGATTTACTGAATGAGCTGTAATAAAGTACAGAATATATCAGACTCTTATTATAGATTTACTGAATAAAGTACTGAATATATCAGACTCTTATTATAGATTTACTGAATAGACTGTAATAAAGTACAGAATATATCAGACTCTTATTATAGATTCACTGAATAAACTGTAATAAAGTACTGAATATATCAGACTCTTATTATAGATTTACTGAATAAAGTACAGAATATATCAGACTCTTATTATAGATTTACTGAATAAACTGTGATAAAGTACAGAATATATCAGACTTTTATTATAGATTTACTGAATAAAGTACTGAATATATCAGACTCTTATTATAGATTTACTGAATAGACTGTAATAAAGTACTGAATATATCAGACTCTTATTATAGATTCACTGAATAAACTGTAATAAAGTACAGAATATACCCGACTCTTATTATAGATTCACTGAATAAAGTACTGAATATATCAGACTCTTATTATAGATTTACTGAATAAACTGTAATAAAGTACTGAATATATCAGACTCTTATTATAGATTCACTGATTAAAGTACTGAATATATCAGACTCTTATTATAGATTACTGAATAATTTAATAAAGTACTGAATATATCAGACTCTTATTATAAATTCACTGAATAAACTGAAATAAAGTACAGAATATATCATACTCTTATTATAGATTCACTGAATAAACTAATAAAGTACTGAATAGATCAGACTCTTATTATAGATTCACTGAATAAACTAATAAAGCAATTGAATATATCAGACTCTTTTTATTATAGATTCACTGAATAAACTGTAATAAAGTACTGAATATATCAGACTCTTATTATAGATTCACTGAATAAAGTACTGAATATATCAGACTCTTATTATAGATTCACTGAATAAAGTACTGAATATATCAGACCTTTTTTTATTATAGATTCACTGAATAAAGTACACTGAATACATCAGACTTTTTTTATTATGATTTACTGAATAAAACTGTAATAAAGTACTGAATATATCAGACTCTATTATAGATTCACTGAATAAACTGTGTACAAAGTACAAAGAATATATCAGACTCATTATAGATTTACTGAATAAAGTACTGAATATATCAGACTTTATTATAGATTCACTGAATAAAGCACTGAATATCAGACTCTTATTATAGATTCACTGAATAAAGCACTGAATATATCAGACTCTTATTAGATTCACTGAATAAAATTGTACAAAGTACTGAATATATCAGACTATTATAGATTTATCGAATAAAGTACTGAATATCAGACCTTATTATAGATTCACTGAATAAACTGTAATAAAGCACTGGAATATATCAGACTCTTAATATAGATTTACTGAACAAAGTACTGAATATATCAGACTCTTTTTATTATAGATTCACTGAATAAAGTACTGAATATATCAGACTTAATATAGATTCACTGAATAAACTGTACAGCACTGAATATATCAGACTCTTATTATAGATTCACTGATTAAAGTACTGAATATATCAGACTCTGTTTATTCACTGAATAAACTACTAAAGTAACACTGAATATATCAGACTCTTTTATTATAGATTTACATTGAATAGAAGTACTGAATATATCAGACTCTATTATAGATTCACTGGTAACAAACTGTAATAAAGTACTGAATATATCAGACTTTATTATAGATTCACTGAATAAACTGTATTAAAGTACTGAATATATCAGACTCTATTATAGATTCACTGATTAGCAATTGAATATATCAGACTTTATTATAGATTCACTGAATAAACTGTAATAAAGTACTGAATATATCAGACTCTTATTATAGATTTATCAGAATAAAGTACTGAATATATCAGACCTTATTATAGATTCACTGAATAAACTAATAAAGCAATTGAATATATCAGACTTATTATAGATTCACTGAATAAACTGTAATAAAGTACTGGAATATATCAGACTCTATTATAGATTTATCAAGAATAAAGTACTAATACATCAGACTCTTATTATAGATTCACGAACAAACTAACAAAGTACTGAATATATCAGACCTTAATATAGATTCACTGAATAAACTGTAATAAAGTAATTGAATATATCAGACTCTTTATTATAGATTTACTGAATAAAGTACCGAATATATCAGACTCTATTATAGATTCAATAACAAACTAATAAAGCAATTGAACATAATCAGACTTCATTATAGATTCACTGATTAAACTGTAATAGCACTGAATATATCAGACCTTATTATAGATCCACTGATTAAACTGTAATAAGTACTGAATATATCAGACTCTATTATAGATTCAATTGGATTAAACTGTAATAAAGCAATTAATATATCAGACTCATTATAGATTCGTATAGATGATCCGCTGTGGCGAGTCCTAAAGGGAAGAGAAAGATGTTTGGCTGATGTTCTGACGCTCTGAGTGAGCGAGAGAAGGGCTGAAGACTTGTGTGAGTGTTTAATACCCCCAGCTGAGGTGATGTGTGAAGTTACAGGTCACTCTGTGCTGGTTATACTCACAGGACTGAAGACGTCTGTCTGCTGGATGTCCTGAGAAACAGCTCACCAGCCTGAGGACGGGAAGGAAGGAAGATGGATGACGTTATGTATGTGTGTTTAGGTTCCAGTATCGGTCTCTCATCTGTTCTTCACGTCTACAGGAAGAAGCGCAAAACTGTGGACAGACTTAACGTAAGGAACATATTTAGAATTTTGTAAAAAAGCACAACAGATACCTTATTCTGTCTTACTTCCTGTTATCAGTGGTCTCGCACAAAACTGTCCTTCTCCGGGCGCTTGAGAACAGTTATATGTAACACAGGAACGCTTTTGAGAACGTTAGCTGCTTCAGCTTTGAAGGTGGTAATTGAAACGGACTCTAGATTGATCAGATCAAATGCAGTCCTTCCTTCATGTCAGCCCCACAGAATGACCTGCAGACATCCTTTAGACACCACCTGGCTGCCACCTACCACCATGCTGCCACCTACCACCATGCTGCCTGCCATCGGCAGCCACAGTCAGAGAGAGCGAGAACTGGTCTTGCTCTCTGTAGGTGGGTAGATGGCGCTCTCTCACCACATCACACCCAGTGCAGTGCTGGTCAGCTGTCAGCCGTGGTATTAGAACTGGGGACCCGGCGCTGTCCTCGAGCCGCTGGCTGCCCAGCAATGATGCAGCGTATAGGTGTCTCGGAAAGAGGTGGAGTTCTGACTTCATGCATCGAGGAGGCGGTGCTCGCTTCACCTCCCAGTGTCGGATCATCACGTGAGCTGGAGGGAGAGTCCGCCCCTGGGTTTGGTGAAGGTGGGGGTTGGGACAATACACTATGAATTCACGATGTTTGTTCTTTCAGGAAGTCTTCTACGAGTTTTAAATAACAGACTGGTGGACTTCTGAACGCTACACCTGGGAAGTGCTCATATCGCGGTTGCTGAAGGTAAGACACTGTAGTGTCTCAACCAGTAAAACATTAGCAATCATCTAAATCTGATCTGCACACACACACACACACACACACACACACACACACACACACACACACACTCACTCACTCACTCACTCACTCACTACTCACTGATCAGTCAGAGTCTGTATGCAGGCTATCAGCCCCGCCTCCCTCCTCTCTGATTCAGAGTCTGTATGCAGGTTGATCACAGCCCCGCCTCTGATCAGAGTCTGTATGGTTGAGAACAGCCCCGCTTCTCTCTGATCAGGGCTTAGTTCGTATGCAGGTTGATCATCAGCCCCGCCTCTCTCTGATCAGTCAGAGTCTGTATGCAGGCTGATCATCAGCCCGGCGCTTCTCTCTCTGACTTGGTCAGAGTCTGTATGCAGGTTGATCGCCAGCCCCGCCCCTCTCTCTGATCAGTCAGAGTCTGTATGGTTACATCAGCCCCCGCCCTCTCTCTGACAGTCAGAGTCTGTGGCGCAGGTTGAGCATCAGCCCTCGCTCTCTCTGATCAGTCAGAGTTCAGTGCAGGTTGAGTATTGCCCCGCTCTCTCTCTCTACTAAATAGAGTCTGTATGAAAATTGAGGTGGGATTTAGTTCAGTTGGACGTGGTGATTTAGGGAGGTCCAAACAGACATAAAGTGGTTCCAGGGAAAGGAGCAGTATAGGTTGGTTGTCTGTAAAATGAGATTAGAAACAAAGAAGAGGAAGAGAGTGAAGAATGTGTTGGGTGTTAGGTCTGCTCAGAGGAAAGGAGACAAGGAGAGTTTGATGAGCTGTATGAGACGCTGGACAGTAAAGAAGGAGTAAAGGACGTGTATCGTTTGGCTGAACAGAGAGATGGAGCTGGAAAGGATGTACAGCAGGTTAGACTGATAAAGGACAGAGAGGGAACTGTACTAGTGAGTGAACAGAGAGTGTTGAGAAGATGGAAGGAGAACTTTGAAGAACTAATGAATGAGGAAAATGAGAGAGAGAGAGAGAGAGAGAGAGAGAGAGGAGAGAGAGAGAGAGAGAGAGGAGGAGGACAAATAGGGCTAGATAGTGAACCAGGAAGTGCAGAGAGAGAATTAGTGAGGTGGAAGTGAGGGCAGCTTTAAAAAGGATGGATGAAGACAGGAAAGGTAGTAGGTCCAGACGACATACCTGTGGAGGTATGGAGATGTTTAGGAGAGAAGACAGTGGACTTTTTGACCAGGTTGTTTGTAACAGAATCCTGGCAGGAGAGGACGCCTGATGGGTGGAGAAGCAGGTCCCCATTTTAAGAATTAGGTGATGTGAAGATCTGCAGAAATCCACAGACGTATAGCTGATGAGTCACACCGTGAAGGTCTGGGAAAGATAAGAAGTGGGCAAGCAGACGCAGAGGTTCAGATCAGTGACAGCAGTTTGGTTTGATGGAGGCAGATGATTCTGCTGTGGAGACGCTCTCTATAAAGGAGCAGCTGAAATTAGAAGAAGAGGAGGACGGTGATGTGTGATCTGTAGTTGATGATATGTATCGTGTCTGTTGGTGACTCGTGGTTTTGGAAGTGAAGTACAGAGTGATTTCTTCATACATCTGGACCAAGCACACCCTGCAGTACTCTACTCCTTATGAAGTACATGATGTTTCTTCATCATCTTTGTTCATGTTTCTGCAATGCCAAGAGACATTAGTCCCTTAATAAAATGGACGTGGTGTGCGTCTGTCTTCTGTGTGTTGTCGTTTGCCGCGTCTCTCTTTAAGGAAGGGTTGATCCTGTAGGGGAACCGCTGAGGAGCCAGTTTCAGGAGGGGAGTGTTGGCGTAATACAGAAATTGCTCAGAGTACAAACTGGTGTGAAATAGTCTGGCACGCACTGGTGTTAAAATAGCAGATCATCGATTCATTATTTTTATTATTAGAGCAGTTTATGGATCTTCTTATTCTAATTTCATACCTGAAGCCCATTTAGCCTCAGTTCCTGGACTGGCCCATGTGCCGTGATCTCGGAATCACAGGGTCCTAATCATACCCATATTTCAGTCAAAAGTGTAATGCTCAATTCTTCTGATGATCGAGCCCAGGGTTCTCTCTTCCCAGTCTGCTGACATCGCCCCTCCTTTACCTCACAGGACAGGACAGAGAACATGTCCTGCACCAGCGCTGCGAACGCTCGTGGCTCCTTTAACTTAGTGGGCTTTGATAGTGCGAGTGTGCGAGTGCTCTGCCCCCTGGAGGCCACGGGCCCTCAGATGGAGATGGTCCACGAAAAGTTCCACCAGGCCAGCTACAGCTTCACGGACCTCCTGGGCCAGTACCTGAGTGGAGAGAAGCCCAAGGGCCAGCTGGAGACCGAGGAGATGCTGAAGGTGGGTGTGTCTGTGACGGCCGTGGGCGAGATCATCCTCGACACAGACCGCCTGCTTAAACTTCGCCCACCAACCGATGGCTCAGACTTCTTCATGAGCACTGACCTTTGAGAGCTCAAGTGTGGAGCAGGAAGGACAGGCGGATGGCTGGTGGGTGCTACGCGCCTTCGCCTTTGGTGAGCGATCTGTCCTGTTGTGGGTGGGGCGCGCGACACAGACACATCCAGGACAGCGGGAGCCGATGAGAGAGGAGTCGAGCAGAAGTGGGAGGCTTAATGGGGTGGTGTCAGGAGAACCTGTGTGTGATCTGTCTGAGCAACCCTCGAGGCTGTGTGCTTCTGAACTGTGGACACGTCTGCTGCTGTTATAGCTGCTATCAGGCCCTGTTTCAGCCCATCTGCCCAAACAGCTGTTATTTCTCAAAGAACCGAATTAGACACTGACACTGTCCAATAAACAAGCTGATCTTTGTCAGTGTGACAGAACGCGGTAATGTCACAGGATCACCAGTGTTAATATATTTACAATGGTTAATACAATGTTCTGTACAAATCTGTGCACAAACGCCATTTTCATTAATGTTCCAAATACGGGCGGCACGTGACACGGTGACACGGATAGCGCTGTTGTCTCACAGCAAGAAGGATCTGCCCGATCTCGACTTTGCCCGATCCGGTGGGGCGACTCGGGAAAGCTGTGGAGTTTGCATGTTCTCCCGTGTTCACGTGCCCCTCCGGGTACCCGTTTCCCCACAGTCCAGTGACATGCATGATAGGTGAATTGGGTGACTTAAAGTATTCTCTTAGTGTGTGTGTGTGTGTGTGTGTGAGAGAGAGCTCCCACGATGGACTAGCGCCTGTCTAGGCTGTTTCTGCCCTTGCTCTCAGAGTTGCTGGCTTGGTGACTCCTATTCAGGAATAAGCGTTCAGAAAATGGATGGATGGATGATGGATGGATTGATGGATGGATGGATGGATGGATGGTGGTGGTGGATGGATGGTGGTGGGTGGATGGATGGTGATGATGGTGGATGGATGGATGGATGGATGGATGGATGGTGGGTGGATGGATGGATGGATGTGGTGGATGGATGGATGGATGGTTGGATGGATGGGTGGATGGTGGATGGATGGTGATGATGGTGGTGGTGGATGATGGTGGATGGGTGGGTGGATGGATGGTTGGTGGGTGGGTGGGTGGATGGATGGTTGGTTGGTTGATGGATGGATGGATGGTGGATGGATGGATGGATGGATGGATGGTTGGTTGGTTGGTTGGTTATTGGTTGGATGGATGGACGGATGGACGGATGGATGTTCCAAACAGCTGCAGATGTCACTAAACAGTATGAGTTAGTCAGTCGTCCGTATCACCAGTGCTGCAGTATGACAGACGGTTCAGTAATAAAGACTAATGTCCAGTAAGGGACAACTCTGCACTTTAATTATAAAGATATAAGCGTCCCTTTAAGGTAGCACAGACACACAGGTCAGGTCTGAAGGTGTCCGTGTAGGTGCAGTTACAGACAGACCTTCCCATGTTCACATGTGCAGGGAGCAAAAGCGGGAGGGGGACAGGACAGGAAGAGAGTTGAGCATCCTGACAGTCTGGTGGAAGGCGCTGTCCCTCAGTCTGCTGGTCCTGGCTTGAAGAGCCCTGAGGGCATCAGGCGGCTCAGCTCAGCTTAAAACCCACTACAGTCGTCTGCAAACGTGATGAGGAGGATGGAGCTGATTGTCGGTGTGCAGCCTGTGTGTGTGTGTGTGTGTGTGTGTGTGTGTGTATATATATATATATATATATACACACACACACACACACACACACACACACACACACACACACACACACACACACACACATAAAAGACACTACACATGCCTGCTTCCATCATTCCTGGAGAGCTCCAGGTCTCCGGCTCCGACACGTCCCTCCCAGACAGAGCACGGCCAGTTTTGGGATTGGAACCTGCAGTCTTGAGATCATAGTGCATTAGACAGCTGATCTAATCATCCATCAATACCCGTCACAGTAACACACGACTGTAGTGGATTCCGTTTCTAACGTTCAGTGCATTTTAGTAGTGTTCATCAGGAGGTAAGAAGGGTTTATTCGCACCATCATCTATGAAGCACTGTCACGTTTTTAATGCTGAAGTTTGTTTGGATGTTTTGCTGAAAGGAATGTTGAAGGTTCCGCGGTGGGATCGTGAGACAACCGGCCTTGTTGTTCAGTGTTTCGAAAGAAACGTAGAAATGTGTCCACAAGAGGGGACAGCTACAGCGTCACTGGAAAATCAAAAGCGTCCTTTTAGCAGCAGATTCACCTGTGAGACAAGCCCCACCCCTTTCCAACCAGCATGGAGGGAAATGGGGACTCCTGCCGAGTCGAGAAACTGGATTGTCCTGCTGTGTGAACGCTCAAACCGTTATGACCGAATTCTTAACCGCCGAGTTCCACAGAAAGGACGGAGACCTGAGGTTGAAACTACCTTCCTCTAACACGACTGGTTTTAATGGGTTCTGGAGGACTGGTCACAGTGGTGGGCAGTATACTGGTTTCCTAATCACTGTAGTACCAGTGACAATACCAGTCATGTATGTAGGTACCAGTGCATCTCAGAAAATTAGAATATTGGCTGGAACATCTGTGAAATACAGTCTTCTGTTGATCGGTATGATTTAACCTGGTGATATTAATATTCCAATCACTGAGTTAAATTAATATAGTGTTCATATTTTTATTACATTTAATAAAAAAATTATAATAAACCTTAAATATCAACCTTAAAAAGGCTGAAATGAAAACTTTATTCTGCTTTTTAAAGATAGAATTAAAAACGTGACTGATTTTCTAAAACCTGCTTTAAAAATAACCTTATAGATGATTGTAGATCATCAGAAAGGGTTCCAACACCTCCTACAACCGGTGTCAGGTGTTATTGGTGGACGTGTCCTGAAGTGATAGATTTGTGTTCCTCTACACTGTTAAACATGAAGGACACTGTCTTCTGCTCAGCATCTCTAATGGATGTCAATATAAATGTCTGTGTGATTATTGTTCGTCTTATATGTCCAGAGAAATGGTCTTAATCTACTGGCAGATGGTTTAGAATGTGAGAAAATGTTGGTTAATAAGAGAATAATCTTCTTATTTTATGTTCATTATATTTAACTGTTCAGTCTTTTTCTTTGAATGCTGATATTATCAGTCATTTATTCAAACCGGACACTAATTAATCAATAATTCATGAATAATTCATGAATAATTGGATATTCAGGATTTCTGAATTGTCTTTAAATGAATATGAACATTTTGAATGAAATTATGAAGTAAATGAACTTTCCGTTTTCTGTTTTGGGGATTTTAGAGCTTCATTCTCCCGTCTCCAGTTTTCTGTCAGTGGGAGTAAATGTTTCATCACCTGCAGAAACTATGAAGATAAAACTGTAAAACGGTTAAGAGGTTATTCCGGGTCATGTTGGAGCAGGAACATCTGTCCGTTGTTGGGCTGCCTGTAGAGCGGCTGATTGGGTTTACGGACCTCCTCCGTTTCCAAAACTGTGCCTGTAAATGTGATTAAGCTGGGTTTGTTGGAGGCAGCTCAGGGGTGGCTGCTGAGGGGCAGCTGCTCAGGGGCGGCTGCTGAGGGGCGGCTGCTCAGGGGCGGCTGCTCAGGGGCGGCTGCTCAGGGGCGGCTGCTCAGGGGCGGCTGCTGAGGGGCGGCTGCTCAGGGGTGGCTGCTCAGGGGCGGCTGCTCAGGGGTGGCTGCTGAGGGGCAGCTGCTCAGGGGCGGCTGCTGAGGGGCGGCTGCTCAGGGGCGGCTGCTCAGGGGTGGCTGCTCAGGGGTGGCTGCTCAGGGGTGGCTGCTGAGGGGCAGCTGCTCAGGGGCGGCTGCTCAGGGGCGGCTGCTCAGGGGCGGCTGCTGAGGTGTTTGTTCTGCTGCTCGTTTCTTTGGTTAATAAAGTTCTCTGCTGTTAAACGAACGTGTTCTCTGTTCTTTCTGGACGATGCTGGAATCTGAACTGATCAGTGACACAGATAAACTCCGAGATGAGCTCAGAACGGAGTGAGTTCAGGACCTCGCTCGTGTCCAATCAAATCTAAATGTGTTCGTACATCATTCTGATGTGACAGAGCAGCTTTACAGAAATCAAAACACAGGAACAACGGATACGAAATAGTATTGGACCCCCTAGAGAAGGTGCCACAGTGCAGGAAACCTCCCTCAGAACTGGAGGAAGAAACCTCGAGAGGAACCAGGCTCACAAGGGGAGACCCCTCCTCCGATCAAAGCACCGTATGTCCTGCCAGTTCAGGGATTCGAACCAGCAACCTTCCAGTCACAAGGCCGGTTCCTGAACCAGCAGGCCGTGGCTGCCCCTTACTGATAGTCAATGTCATAATAGCAACCAAACACATCACAGCTTCCAGTATCTCCATCGGTTTTGATGTTGAGTGGAGAATGCTATAACCTACCTAACCCACAGGTCCCTCACCCATCTCACAAAGGCAGGAAGCGTGGTTAGAATCATGTTCTTTCTGGTTCTTGCAAGATGGAAAGAGCACGGGTGGATCACCATCGACTACCTCACAAACAGACCACACTGCTCTGCAGCACAGGGGTCTGACAGGGAACAGTCCTGGTCCCATTCCTCTTCATCCTCTATACTGTGGTCTTCACCCACAACATGTCTCCTCCAGAAATTCTCTGATGACTCTGCCATCGTCAGCTACATCTCGGATGGAGATGAAAGGAAATACAGAGAAGCTATAAGGGATTTTGTGGACTGGTGCCATCTGAACAGCCTCCAGATCAACACGGGTGAAACCAAAGAGCTGGTGGTGGAAGTTCTCCTCACCCACTCTAGTGAACGAACATCCAGGGAAGAGACATTGAGATAGGCAAGACCTAGTACCTGGGTGTTCACCTAAACAACAAACTGGACTGGTCAGACACCACACACGCCCTGTATAAGAAAGGCCAGAGCAGACTCCACCTGCTGAGGAGGTCTCCGCTCCTTTGGAATACAGGGTGGACTTCTCCACACTTCCATGACTCTGTGAATCATAGTGCACCCTATCACACACCTCACTCTACCACAGTGCACTCGATCACACACCTCACTCTACCACAGTGCACTCGATCACATACCTCACTCTACCACAGTGCACTCTGTCACACACCTCACTCTCCCATAGTGCACTCTGTCACACACACCCCATGGACCCGTATCTTATCCTACCCCTAATTAAAGTGTCATACCTGCGGCTGACAGAACCGTACAGTATCTGTAATTGTTACTGTGTATATCAGCTCATGACCTGTTCATAATGTACAGCCGTACGACTGAACGTTAACCTGTAACCTTTTAACGTTGTCTTCATTAGTTCATTACTGTTCTTTACTGTTTACTGTACGTTCCGCTGTAACTCTACACATCAGAAGTCTTACATTGTAAGTGAACTGTATCGGTTGTAGTCAGGTGTAATTACAGGCCCGTGTCAGCAGGGGGCAGCTAAGGACTGGTCATGGAGAAGCAGAGAAGAGAAAGATCATAAATAAACAAACAAAAATATAAACAATAACTACAGTGATTTTCAGGGTCCAGTGAGGCCCGATGTGTAGAACGTGAGCCTTTCCGGGACAGAAGCCTCCTTATGTTTAGTCTGTCCCCTCTGGACCCTGGTCAGGGTGGAGGACGGTGTCGCTGCTTCTTAGGAAACCTTTGGGCTGCAGAAGTCTTCTTGGGGTGGATGGAGCTCCAGTAGATTACTCAGGGGTGCACTTCTAATGAACAAGCTGCACCCATTGCTGACACAGATGTGCAAATGCACACAACTTGTCTAGTCCCTGTAGAGAAGTACTGCCAATAGAATAGGACTCCATGAAGCCCAGACATGAAAAAGGGACTGGACTCACACTAACAGACGCTGTTGTTCCACAGATAATGGTGTGAGCAGGCTGTGGATGGGCGAGAAGGAAAGCTGGCAGTGGAGTCTCTAATGTGGGATGAGGATCCCAGTGAGGATCCCAGTGAGGACAGCGTCAGAGGGCAGTGGGGCAGTGGGGTCGGGAGACAGCGGGGTAGATCGGCCGGGATAGGGCATCTCAGCATATGGGAAAGAGATGGAAAGAAAACAGAGGGAAGGGGAAAGGGTTAGGAAGGGCGCACTCACCTCATTGCACCCTTAGCTCCATCACAGCTCCATCACAGCTCCATCACAGCCCCGTCACAGCCCCATCACAGCTCCATCACAGCTCCGTCACAGCTCCGTCACAGCTCCGTCACAGCTCCATCACAGCTCCATCACAGCCCCATCACAGCTCCATCACAGCTCCGTCACAGCTCCGTCACAGCTCCATCACAGCTCCATCACAGCCCCATCACAGCCCCGTCACAGCTCCGTCACAGCTCCGTCACAGCTCCATCACAGCTCCGTCACAGCTCCGTCACAGCCCCGTCACAGCCCCGTCACAGCTCCGTCACAGCTCCGTCACAGCCCCGTCACAGCTCCGTCACAGCTCCATCACAGCCCCATCATCCTCATGGCTGAAGTTACTACCACCTTAAACACTCTGAGTGTTTGGAGCTGTGACACTGGATTGATGGCCTTAATAGGGGGCAGTGATTTAAAAGGGTCACAAAACCTTCTGTACTGTTTAGAAATGGAGTGACGAGGATACGTGTCTACCAGCCTTCTGTCCCTCCTGTTCCGTGTCCACTGCGGAGTCGTCCATCCTCACAGCTTTGACCTTTGTGTTACTACTATGATCATATACCTAATTATTCACTCATATCACTTTCATATCTCTTACTGTAACTGCAAAGAACACACACACACACACACACGCACACACACGCACAGACACACACACCGTGATCCCCAGGGCTCTGCATTGTGCTGCTGTAACTTTCTGCGTCTCCTTTATTGCTGTAAGTCTCAGGGTTTTCTGCTGCGCAGAAGGTGAATCAGCATTAACGCTGCATGACTCAGCAAAAGCTCAGGTTTAGGACATTCAGAACACAGAGCACGCACACACACACACACACACACACACACACACACAATCCTAGAGAGAGACTTCCCATATGATGTCATACACTGATGAGCCAGAACATTATGACCTACTGTCCATATATTGGATGACAGACTGTAGTTCATCTGTTTCTCTGCAGACTTTATTCTCCTCCTTTCACCCTGACCAGAGTGACCACTTAATGTCACTGCTGGACTGAGAACAGTCCACCAACCACAAATGTCCAGCTGACGGTGTCCTGTGGGAAGCGTCTTGTGAGCGCTGATGAACACAAACATCTAGTAAGTAATTAGTAATGATAGTAATTATTTAACCCACTGTTTTACACACACTAGTGAATTCACACACCAGGGGGCAGCGAGCACACATGCCCGGAGCGGTGGGCAGCCCGATCCTCAGCGCCCAGGGAGCAGCTGGGGAGTTCAGTGTCTTACTCACGGGCACTTCAGTCACGTCCTCCAGTTCAGGGATTCGAACCGGTGACCTTCTAGTCACAAGGCTGCTTCCCAAACCACCAGAACACGTCTGCTCCTGTCTCTAGACTCCTGACTTTACATCTACATCTACAAGGTGGAGCCACTCGGTAGGAGTGTCTGATAGAGTGGACAGTGAGTGGACACAGTGTTTAAACACTCCAGCAGCACTGCTGCGTCTGATCCACTCGTACCAGCAACACACACTAACACACCACCACCATGTCAGTGTGACTGCAGTGCTGAGAATGACCCACCACCCACATCATATCTGCTCTGTGGTGGTCCTGTGGGGTCCTGATCACAGACATCTGGCAAGTTTCAGCAGGATAATGCTTCCACACTCAGCAAGGCTGTGGATGGAGAGTCCAAACTCTTTCGAGATGGTTTCCAGCCTGACGAACATCAACAGCTCTTCTTCTCAGAAATCTCCTTTGCTCTTCATGAGACACTTCCACAACCATGTGAAGATCAGACTTTGATTGATCCCTGTTCTTCAAATAAAACAGGACACGCCCACTCTCACCTGATTGTCTCCCATTGATTGAAAACACCTGACTCTAATTTCACCTTCAGATGATCTGCTGATCCTAAAGGTTCTCACACTTTTGCCCTCACAGATCTGGAACACTGGATCGTTTTCCTCCAGAAACAAACGGTCAGTGTGACGTTTCTCTCATCTGTTTGATTTGGTTCCTGGTCTTCCAGGACTAGGTCAGGTGATGGAGAGGCCTTTCATTTCAGCTCTGTTTCCATGTGGCTCGTTTCTGATCATGTTTGTTGCTGCAGTTAGAAGCTTAGAAGCTGACCACCCCGTCCTTCTCCCACAGCCTGATCCTGCTGTCACTGGTTGACATTTCCAAACCGGCCACTGAGGGGCTGCAGTCTCAACACGCTGCGGCTCGGCTTCCTGCTGGATTCCAGTTCATCAGAGACAGTTATGGAATATATCAGTCCTCCATGGATGAATGGTCCTCCACTTTGATCTCCTGCAATCTGACATTGAGGTGTGACATGGTGTGTGTTCCTTTTGGACACACAGCTGTGGTTAGAGGTGGATGTGTGTGTGTGTGTGTGTGTGTGTGTGTGTGTGTGTGTGTGTGAGTGTCTAAAGTCTAAACACACACATAGAAGTAGTTTTCCATGTGTTCCACTGGCATCAGCATCATCCTGAAGAACAGCATGCAGGTACAGGACATCAAAAAGAACCAAACACTGGACATTTTCAGTTTGACATCGAGCTCCAGCATTTGATAGACATCGGATTTTAGTTGGTGATGAAACTCAGCGTTAGATGGCTAACGTCAGTTGGTTCAGGTGAATATCTGTGGATCAGCTTTCCTTCTGGTTGGAATTTAAAGTCGGATGTCCTCGCGCCAACATCAGATGGACGTTTTGATGGAAAATGAAAACCCATAGTGTCTGTGTCTTCAGGGTGAGCTCTGGAGGCGGCAGGTGGATGAGTGTTGTAGAAGAGGCAGATCCACTGGTTGTAGCACCTCATTAACGTGACACCAGGCTTTCTGGACTCGTCGCTGAAGACGACCTGCTGTCATTCTGAGCAGGTCCATGGATTGATTGATTCCTGTTGGGTGCAGCTGTCTTTTGATGATGACTATAATATGTAGGCATTAAAGACACCGGGAAGTTCAGTGTTGTACATTGTACACTGGGTGGAGCATGGTGTGAGGGTTCCATTTTAACGATTCGGTTCCGTTGACCAATGGGGGTTGATCAGTTTGGGTCTCTGCTCATTGGTTTTGTTTCATGGACTGGCCCCTTCACTCTCCCAGTGACCCAAACTGATAGTGGCCCACTGGGTTTGTCCTGGCCATTGTGTCCCTACAACCCACATTCAGCTGGACAACACTGTCCATCACTGTTAGCGTAGCTGAGCCTGAGCTTCTCCTCCACACTAACAGCTTCTGTTACAGTAACAGTTCCTCACGGCATTTCCCACGACCATCTGATGGGGTCATCCTTCTCTCTCTCTCTCTCACTCTCTCTCTCTCTCTCTCTCTCTCTCTCTCTCTCTCTCTCTCAGGATGGGATCTCCCTCCTCTCACTGCAGACACACATACAGTTCTCTCTCTCCTCTCTCACACACAGCACTCTCCCTCCTCTCCCTCCTCTCCTCTGTCCCTTCTCTTTCTCTCTCTCTCTCTCACTCTCACACACACACACACACACAGCTCCCTCCTCTCCTCCCTCCTCTCTCTCTCTCTCTCTCCCCTCTTCCTCCTCCCTCCTCTCTCTCTCTCTCTGTCTCAGTCAGTCTGGTGCTCCTGAAGAGGACACACTGTGTGATCATGTCTGAGGTTCTGCCCTACAGCGAGGGGAAGATGAGCAGCTACGGGGGGGACAACGATGTCAGCCAGATGTCCTTCAGCTGTGGACTGCAGGACAGCAGCTCGTTCTTCGGCGCGGGACAGGCCAAGAGACCCCCCAAACTGGGACAGATAGGCAGAGCCAAGAGAGGTGAGTTACTGCTCCAACTTAAATCCCTCAGTCTGCGGGACTAATGCACTATTAAAGGTGGACTGGAATCATTCATGTTCCTTTACTGTAGCATTAATATTATTAAACTGTAGGAGACACTTTACTCACTCTAACACACACACACACACACACACATACACACACACACTCTAACACACGCACACTAACACACACACATATACACTAACACTAACACTCACACACACCCTCTCTCTCACACACACTAATACAAACAATCTCTCGCACATTCACACATGTACAGCCTCACACACAAACACATACACACACACACGCACACTAACACACACACTAACACACACACACACACACATATACACATACACACACACACACACTCTAACACACGCACACTAACACACACACACATATACACAAACACTCACATTCACACACACCCTCTCTCTAACACACACACTAATACAAACAATCTCTCGCACATTCACACATGTACAGTCTCACACACAAACACATACACACGCACACTAACACACACACATATACACAAACACTAACACTCACACACACCCTCTCTCTCACACACACTCACACATGTACAGCCTCACAAACACAAACACACACACTCACACACACACAATATATATATTGGGTGAGTGTGGAGCACATTCGGCTGGGCTGTTCTTTTTGGAACTGCTATTGCGCACTTTCCAACTGTGCATGCCAGCTGAGAGACACACACACACACACACACACACACACACACACACACACACACACACACACACACACACACAGGTTCAAATTCAGAGCTCCAGCTGTTCAGTAAGCAGTGTTAACCACTTAAAGCCAAGTGCATCATATCTGTCTCTACTGTCCTGGAAAAGACAGTGGAGGATCTGATTGCATTCAGCCTCAAGGATGTTTGTTAGTGATGTCAGGATGTTGGATGATCACCATCCCACTTCGTCCCCAACTCATCCCAAAGTTCTGTATGGAGCTCCATCGTTCCAGAGAACACGGTTCCACTGCTCCACAGCTCAGTGCTGGGGGTCTTTATACCCTCTAGTCCACACCTGCTATTAGACATGGAGACAATAGAGACGTGTGTTTATCTGCTCCAGAGAGTCCTATTCTATTGGCAGCTCTTCTCTGCAGTTGTGTGTGTGTGTGTGTTAACAGTGTGTGTTTCTCTCCACAGTGGTCATCGAGGATGATCGAATAGACGAGGTGCTGAAGGGGATGACGGACAAGTCGTCGCCGGGCGTCTAAACACAGATGCCTTTTCTGCAGACGTTGATAAAACAAACCGATTTTTTTACCACCGATTTGAAGCACTTTGTCGGCTGTGCATGAAGGAGGATGGTGGAAGAGGAGGCTACGACAGGAGGGGACGAGAGGAAGGGGGAGGTGGAGGAGGAGGAGGAGGAGGAAGAGGAAGAGGAGGAGGGGGAAAGACTGGAGAGATGGTGGGAATGACACTGATTTAGGGGGAGGGGCTTGTCAGCTATTGTACACAACGAGAGCCAGTTGAAGGCATGGCTGAGCTACTGACGCGGCTGGGTTCTGGAAGCGGTTCCGTCCTGCGGCCCGTGCCCTCGTTTTGAAAGATGGACGGACTTGCCATTACTTCACGAACCATCTTCTTCCGAGAAAAAAAAGAAAACGATCACATATAAAGCATCGACCTTTGGCCAGAGGATGAAGCACATCACGAGCTTTACGATGTAACATAGCTGTACAGAACCTCTAGAGACTTATCCTGTAACCCACTCACGCTTCGAAACAAGAAAAGAGACAGAAGCTGCCCTGGCGCGGCCTTACTCAAACGTAGAGAACCATTCCGACTGCTGCTCCAGCTTTTTTATACACACGTATACTCACACACACTCGCAGACCAAGACATTCGCAGCTCCTGCGGATTTCATACAATCCAGTGTATGCGGGCCTACGCGAGGATGGTGCGACGTGAACAGAAACGTGTATTTATTCAGATTTTTCCATCGCTATCCCTCATCGGCCCCGTTCGGCCCTTCCCGGCCTTTCCCAGAGAGGTCTACCGTGTACAGCCTTCGCGGTCTACCCATTAGTGACGCTGTAGTTCGATGTAGGTCGGTGCAGTCCAGCACAGTTGACATAAACACATGCTCGACGTAGTCCATCCGCTTTGAGGCTCAGTCTTTAGGGTAAGCTCAGTGCTGGCCTAACGTCCCGTCACAAATTCATTTCAGGACACACGGTTTTATCTGGAGGAGACGGCACTTCTGTTGTTTTCCGTCTCTTTGCATGAATTTCTGCCCCGGTGCCAACGCAGGTGCCCCTCTGAACCTCACCACTCCGGCCCGCTTCTTTCAGACAAAGTCATATTTGTATTTTTGTATCTAATATTTGTTATTTCAGATTTATGCTAGTATATCATCTTACGATTCATCAGCAACCTGGAGGATCCTGGGAAACGGGGCGAGAGGACTCGTTCGATATCAGGCGCAGGGGACGCTCCTTTCTCTCGCTCTTCTCTCTTTCTTTTAAAGGGACTTTTACTGAATGTGCTTCGGATTGTTTTGCACACATCAATCAATGTTATCCTACTATTTACTGAGAATCGTATACTGTGACTCGAGCTTCGTCCATGAATTTGTTAGGAAATGGCGATTTTAGACTCTTCTGCACTGTTTACGAGTATCTTCAGAGAACACGCGGTTGTTTGAGGACTTCTGAACATAACGGCTGTTTGTTATTTTGTACCATTCTTTTAAAAAGATCATTGATTATGGTTTGTTGTGCATGAAACCTTAATACTTTTCAACAACGCAGCGTTGTTTTTGAAGCAAAAAAATCAAATGTAATGACATTCTGAGAATGATTCATTGTATATTATGATGCCATTTTCACTGTACTTGGTGAATTAATAAATGGTGGGAAAGAACATCAAATTCGGCTGCTTATTTTTGGACAGGTGAGGGACTGCGATCATGGCAGCACCAGGAATTCTGTAGGTGGTTTGGTCGTCCCAGCTGAGGCGTACTGGTGCTCTCTTCCAGCCCCCAAACCCACGTGAGGCTTCCTGAACTAATCCAACACCTTCAAACCACTGGAAACAGAACTTCTGCTTCAGGCCTCCGTGTTTTCTTCCTTCATCGTGGAGTTCAGTTGTCTCTCTGTATCACGTGGACAGCAATGTCTTCAAAACCAGAGGGAAGGAAATCCCGCTTTAAAAATATACAGGTTCTCGTGGATGGAACACAGAACCCATATGTCCTACAGCTTCAGCTCTAGCCCCACATGTCCCACATGTTCTCCACTGATTGGTCAGATCTGTCTGGGGTGGAGTGACAAAGGAGCTACAGGAAGAAGATGGAGGTTCTGTGTAAATGAGTTTACAGTTGGACTGGATCAGCAGCTGAGATGGTGTTTGTTCATAGATGTGATTATGTGACCAGTTTACCAGCTTAAACTACACCGTTCAGAGCTGTTCATGTTGGGTCGGCCTGAGGTCAGAGCACGTTCTCACCACAGAGCAACCAATCCAGAGTGTGTTGGAGACCAAAACATGATCCTTTAGAGGAGGCGATCTCAGACCGGTCCCAATCAAACTCTGGATTGGTTAGTTTGTGGTCAGAACATCTGACTAATCCTGGAGTCTGATATTCTCCAGTCCAAATCCAGCCAAAATCTATCTCCTCTTTCAGCCAATCAAGAACTTCTGAACGCAGCACTTAGTTGGATCAGGTGGACCACTACTGCAGATCCTCTGATCTTAAGGCCATTTCAGACTGACCCAACAAATACCATCATCCTGTAGCCAGGACTGATCCTGTTCCACAGTAAGAACTAAACCATCAAATGAAGCAGTGTGGTGGGAGAACGTTCTACAACGTTGAAGTGGAGGAGAAGATTGAACAAAAATATGAATGAGGAACAGCATTCCAGAATTCTAGGTTCTCAATTGTGCTTTAGAAAATAAAAAGGTTATATACACCAATTAGCCAATCAGGTCGTCCTCGTCCAACCAAAACAGTTCGGACCCACCAAAGCACGGACTCCATAAGACCTCTGAGGTGTCCTGTGGTGTCTGGAACCAAGAGTAACATCACAGCAGATCCTTTATGTCCTGAAAGTTGTGACATGAGCATGATTGACCCTTGGGTGTCCATGACCCTATCACAGATTCATTGGTTGTCCTTCCTTTCCTGTCCCCACTTTTGGTAGAGACTGACCACTGCATACTGGAAATACCCCACAAGACCTGCCTGATGTTCTGGAGATGTCCTGACCCAGTCTGGTTCTTATCAAAGTGTCATACGCGTGTCGGTTTTCTGTTCACTTGCTCACTAATGAAGATCCCACCACAGACAGGTTCCATTACAACCAGAATATTAACTCTTAGAACCTGAGATCCGCACTTTGCAGGCTGTGCTGTTTTCTAGCCTTTTATCTCAGGATCAGCGTAACCTACAGACATGATACACAGATCATAACACGTGATCCGTGATGTTCTCCTCGTGATGAATGATCAGAGACTAATCCATCTTACAAAATTAAAGAAAGAAATCACAACTTTCCATCTGAATGAAATTTAAAGTCCTGCATACAGACTCTGACTGATCAGAGAGAGGGGGCGGGGCTGATGATCAACCTGCATACAGACTCTGACTGATCAGAGAGAGGGGGCGGGGCTTACTGAAAATGAGGGGCACAGTGTTCTAATTTCATCATCTGAAATCTAATCATTACAAATCATTTTCAGCTGAAAAACATTTAAAGTCAAAATAAAACGTATATTTGATCAAAACAAGGTCATCCGTTCATATTTAGATCTCAAATGAAGATAAATGTGAGGATAATATCGGTCTCTGGTCTGTGTGACCGTCTCCTGTAATACTTTTATAAAGTTTAAATGAATATATGATTCATCATAACATTCAGAACGGTTCTATAAACGCAGCATATTCTTCTCCAAATGTGCCATTCCGGACTGCGGGACTGAGCTGGACCACCTTCTGGATTCCAGGCAAGTTCTCCATGAACGTGAGTCAACTCTGAACACAGTCAAGCGAAGTATGAACTGAGCAAATAAAAGAAGAAGTGATTCATTTCCCTCCAAACACTGATTCAAAGACATGAGAGGACTGAACCGATTTCAGAGAATCCCTGTTCAAACTGGGCTCAAACTGGTCTCCGGGGAAGAACTCCAAAACACCTGATCCATCTCACAAGACCTTCCAAATGACAGTGTCCTAAAGCACAGGACATACGTCCATATGTCTGTGGACACCCCTTCTAACAAACACATTCAGCAGTGCTGCCAATAGAATAGGACTCTCTGGGGCAGATAAACAAACATGACTCTATTGTCTCCATGTCTAATAGCAGGCGTGGACTAGAGGGTATAAAGACCCCCAGCACTGAGCTGTGGAGCTGTGGAGCTGTGTTCTCTGGAACGATGGAGCATTTGGGCATGAGTTGGGTGGTGATCATCCAACATCCTGACCTCACTAATTAACATTCTTGTGGATGAATGCAATCAGATCCTCACAGCAATGTTCCATAATCTAGTAGAAAGTCTTCTCTGGAGAGTAAAGACAGTTACGCCAACAAAAGCAGGAGAACCTCTTTTTGATTTCAGAAGAAACTGTCTGACTCCTGACATCTTTAGTGATCAGGGTATGATGCTCTGTGTCTCACAGGACAAAGACAACTGATGGAAGTGGAGGAGACACAGCTACCATTTACATACATACTCAACACCAAGGGGCACAACTCCGGTCCTGGAGGGCTGGTCTCCAGCAAAGCTCGGGAGATGCTCTACTCAAACCTATCAGACTATTCTCACCAGCTGATAACCAGGCAAGATGGGAGTGTTTGCTGAAGACAAGGCCTCCAGAACTGGCATTATGCACCTCTGATCTACACCTGAGAAGGTTCTACTTGACATTTGGCTTGGTGACGTTAGACTCATGCTCTGCTTAGTGAATTCCATCACTGTCTGTGTCTGATCCACTCGTACCAACAACACACCCTAACACGTGTGATCAGAGGAGCTGATAGGATGGACAGTGAGGACCAGGGAAGGGACTAACTGCCAAGGGAAAACCAACACAGACCAAAAACGAATGTGGGGTTCGACCTAAACCCAGGCTTCTCCCCCGGACTCTGTGCAGTCAGGTCATACCCCTGCTTAAACATCTAAACATGCCATTTGACCAGGGTGTCCAAACAGACCGGACCATACCGGACCATATCGGACCAGACCAAACCAACTAGGATTACAAAGGGTCCAAATGTGAAGGTGCATTACACACAAAAAGACACCTGGGGCAGATACGGAGAGGACACGGCTACACTGATGACAAGGAGGGGACAAAGGAGGGGGCAAGGCATAAACAAACATCTGACCACAACAGACAGACATTTAGACGAGGACAGACAGACACAGGAAGACAAACCCAGGCCGAATGCCGGTTTATTGAGCACTGGTTAAGTTTGATGTTTGTGGACTGTCCTCTACACGTTCCAAATCTTTAATGTTCCTGATTGAAGAAAGTGAAAGACAGGAGAAGACATTTCACTCTGACCTCCATCCAGAGCACCGCAACCACTGCCATCAACCCCCAACACACACACATTGTCCTACACTCGTTATCTCACGGTTACACACTCTCTCTCCCTGCTGGCAAGTCTTATGTAAGAAAGGAGATAAATGAGAGAGATCCATCCCAAACTCTCTGTCTCTCTCTCTCTCTGTCTCTCTCTCTCTCTCTGTCTCTCTCTCTCTCTCTCTCTCTCTTTCTCTCTCTCTCTCTCTGTCTCTCTCTCTCTCTCACTCTGTCTCTCTCTGTCTCTCTCTCTCTCTCTCTCTCTCTTTCTCTCTCTCACTCTCTCTCTGTCTCTCTCGCTCTCTCTGTCTCTCTCTCTCTCTGTCTCTCTCTCAGTCTAATAAAAGAATACTCAGAGGTTCTCAATATATATTTATGAAGTGTTTTGAAAAAGCAGAACGTGGTCCACATAACTCAGCATTACTGTCACAGCTGTCCCAAACCCAATCAGTCTGTGACGGCTGTTTTCCAAACAGAGGACACTGGGGACACCTGGGCATCGGATATGGTTAGGATGTCTCTGCAGTTCGATCAATAGTCGTCCTAAACTTCTTTCTTTACAGGCCCCTTTCTTCTCTGCTTTTTTCTGTCTCTCCTGTGTCCTAAGACACCCCATACTCTCTGCTTCTTGCTGGTGTGACTCTGCTGCCTGCCTACATTCTGGATCAGCCTCTCCTGCTGTGTAATCTTGCCACAGTCGTCCTAACCCCTTTCTGTTTGTTCGTCTCTTTCCCACACAGTCAGACGCCTTGTCCTGTCCCGGTTCTGCCTGACCCAGCTCTCCCTTCATGCTAAAAAGTGCTCTATACATACATTAGTATGTGACACTACATTATCGCTGTATCTGTATCCCAGGGCAACTGTTGGCTGAACTGAACTACGCTTCGTTCTCATCAGCGAATCACCAAACCCTTCTTAAGCTCAGTCGGGAGCAGTGAGCAGGGACGTGAGGATGAATGTGAGGGGAAGGGTGGGGGTGCAACATGAGAAGGAGCAGCCTGGTGTTAGAATATTCAGTATAATTGTCCTAGTGTCCCTTGTATCGGATTTCCTGAATAGATTAAACACCGCGTCCCATCCTACCCCCCCCGATTCGAGCTACCGAAGCAGCCAGGTGAGTTTGAGGAGGAGCAAATAGAAGCATGTGATACCTGATACCTGCTCGTCACCTAATCTGCACCTGACACACAGTGTCACAGTTGGCAGCTGCCTCAGGGAGGACGAAAAGGCCTGTAAGCAGAACAATCGACCATCACGCGTCATGGACCACCCTGGTCTGATAAAGAATTAATAGACAAGGTCAACTGATTTCTTACTGACACACGGTTCCTGAAATGCCCTGAAGACACACCTCATCGGTTGGGAAAAAAGCCGGGCTTGTTGTTCAAAATCAATTCGTTCGGATCCTCAGACATGATGACGGTTATGGTTGAAGAGCAGCTCTGACGGGACACCTGAGCCGTCGCGTTCTTACGTTGCAGAGTTGATTTGTTTGTCAGTGAGACAATAAAGCACAATGGCCAGTGGAAAGACTCGGAACCCTTCTGTACTTAATCATTGAACACTGACAGAATCACGGATTCAATCAAATAGCAGCAAGATGTAAACGTCCTGTATTCGACTGAATCTACACAAACGTTACGCTGAAACCAACCCAGCAGCTCCTGTTTGTCTCATATTTCAGTGATATGACAGCAGCTCACGCTCATGTTATAGTTATTAAATGATGATCTGTCCAGATCCAGTTTCCACGCTGACCACAGCCTGCTCCCCGCGCAGCAGAGAGGAACCGTTCTCCGAGCTTTAAAAATAGACAATAATTACATCTCAGAGCAAAATGAAAAATAAATGATTTCTGCTTTATTAATGAGTGTCGACGTGTCACGGTGGCCTGAGCAATATTAAACATCTCCAGAAGAACACGTACAAACACAGAAGAGTGTTATAATAAAACCACACTCCTCAAACTGATCTCCTCCTCTCTCCTCTCTCTCTCCACTCTATCAGCTCCTCTGATCACACAGCAGCTCTTTGTGGTTCTATAATTCAGACTGTAGTTCATCTGTTTCTCTGCAGACTTTATTCTCCTCCTTTCACCCTGATCTTCAATGATCAGGACCCCACAGGACCACCACAGAGCAGCTATGATGTGGGTGGTGGGTCATTCTCAGCACTGCAGTCACACTGACATGGTGGTGGTGTGTTAGTGTGTGTTGGTACCAGTGGATCAGACACAGCAGTGTGAACCAGCCCACGTTTACACCAGTTTTAGTGGAACCGAGGATACGTCCCAGAAGGAGGGGCTGCGCAGGGTCAGTAAACAGACGTGAGAAGATGGTGGTGTGTACAGACCACCGGTGAGTGTTTGTTCTGTTACAGATGTTGGTGAAAAAGACTCCAGCAGACCTGCTGTGTGTGATCCATTCTCCAGGATGATGGCTGATTGGTTTATGCTCACACAATTAAGCTCATCGTGCAAAACATTTGTCACCTTGCATGTTTGGTGAAGATGGTGGTGCACAAGATGATGGGACTCTAAATACCTGCAGGGTGTGTGACGGATTCATAGATTGGATGTGTGGAAGATGGGTCACAAAGCAGATGTTTATGATGGGCTGAAGGAGTGATGTCATTTGGGCCAAAGCTCACAGTGTGAAGGAAGGAGCTGAACGTGTGGAAGCACCACTCATACTGGTCTACCAGCAGCGGTCTGCTGGAGACGCTCCTCAGAACTGTGGACCAAAGACCAAACTGAGTGAGCTTGCTCCACTCTGCTCCATATGTTGAGAGTCTGCAGTTCCCTGAGGAGTGTCCTTTCAGAAACTGGTTGTGATGGACCTCCATTGACTTCAAGAAGCAGTTCTAGTCTGGAAGTGAAGCAATGTTCATTCACAAGCTGGGAAACACGCTGAGGGTTCCTGTCCAGCAGCTTGGTCTTTGGGCCACATTTCTGAGGAGAATTTCCTGTAGACTGGGATTCACCACCTCTTCTCAATCAAGGAATCCCGTCACACACCCCTCAGGTATCTGCAGCCCCAATATCCATGTGCAGCGCCATCTGCAGAAGCCTGAAGGTACTACCACTGAAACACAAAAGCTGAGTTTTAGCAACAAAGAAGGACAAGGTTGTCAAATCCAATTTAACAATTTTATTCATTAAAATACGTCCGTTTTTGAAGATACAAATATTTACAGACACCCAGTGCTGACACAGATGTGCAAATGCACACACAGCTAGTCCCTGTAGAGAAGTACAGCCAAGAGAATAGGACTCTCTGGAGCAGATAAACACACATGACTCTATTGTCTCCATGTCTAATAGCAGGTGTGGACTAGAGGGTATAAAGACCCCCAGCATTGAGCTGTGGAGCAGTGGAACCGTGTTCTCTGGAACGATGGAGCTCCATACAGGACTTCTGGGATGAGTTGGCGAGTAGGGTGGAGATCATCCAACATTCTGATGTAACTTACGATATGCAATCATATTCTCACTGCAATGCTGTAGAAAGTCTTCTCTGGACAGTAGAGACAGATATTCCATCTAAAGCAGCAGAAACTCTTCAAAAGAAACAGTGAAGGAGCAGGTGTCCCAATACTTTTGTGCAGTATTATAGATAAGCCTTTAAAAGGTTCTTCACACATAGGTGTGAAGTGGTTCTTCATGGACCAAACAGGTTCTTCTGTGGAACACTTTGAAGAACCTTTATTTTAAGAGTGAGTCTGAATGAAAGCACAGGTTAAAGTGTTCTTTGACAGGCAGACTTGTCCCATCTTTACAGAGCAATGTCATTAAGGAAGTCCTCATTTTCCTCATCCTGAGAGGACACAGCAGTGGGTGGGGCCTCAGCTTCTATCTGCAGCCTCCTCTCCAGTGCAGCGTCCACTGGGCTAAGCTCCTCCCCTTTGGTGAGGACGTAAAGGAAGTAGTGGAAGGTGTCTCCATAGTGATAGTGGTTGATGGACCAGCCGTACTCGGTTCGAGCGTACAGTCTCTTACGGAAGTGTGGCTGAGCAAAAGTCACCGATACAAAGCGACCCCCTGGCTTCAGGACTCGACTGATCTGCAGAGACACATCAGAAAGACAAACAGATGTCAATTATATCAGGCTGACTGATATTGGGACAGTGAGTAAATGGACAGTATATATTACACTGGAAGCCTCGGTAGCTTGGACTGCGCTGATTGTCTGAACACATGAGTTCTCAGTTCTGGATCCATAATCAAATGTATGTGACCTGCTGGGACATTAAAGGCTGTCCTCCCGTCTTTAACGCAGAACAGCCTCCGCTCATTGCTGGTCTTTAGAAGGAAGAGTACAGGTTTCTGTTGCTTTCTCCCCTCTGGTTGCACCACATCTCCATGATGTTGCTGCACAGAAACCTGTCTACAGTGTGTGTGTGTGTGTGTGTGTGTGTGTGTGTGTGTGTGTGTGTAACAGAGTGTGTGTCACATGCAAGCCATGAATAATCTGCCTTGAAGGACCGATAACTCACACCTCCAGGTGAGAACAGACGTACGTGTGTGTGTGTGTGTGTGTGTGTGTGTGTGTGTGTGTGTGTGTGTGAAAGTATGAAAAGAAGATAAAACACAGATCAGAGAAGTGAAAATGGAGCAGATCTCAGAAACCTTAAAGGAACAGAAACTGCAGGCGGCCGAACAGACGAGCTTCCAGCTGGAAGATATTCAGCTTCTTCAGAGTGGAGTTTTCAGGTCAGATCAAGTTTTAATTGGACGCAGTCTGACCCAGACGTGGACCAGAAGGGCCAAGGTTCTGCCCAAACCCACCAAAACACCACTGTCCAATACTTCATACACTGTATGTCCAAACGTTTATGGACACCCCTACTATATCAACATCCAGCTGCTTCTGACGCAGATGTGCAAATGCACACACAGCTGGTCTAGTCCCTGTAGAGAAGAACTGCCAATAGAATAGGACTCTCTGGAGCAGATAAAGACATGTCTCTATTGTCTCCATGTCTAATAGCAGGTGCGGACTAGAGGGTATAAAGACCCCCAGCATTGAGCTGTGGAGCATCACTTTTTCGCGTGTGACCTTTCCTCCTTTTCCTTCACTCTGCTGTCCATTATCATTCTCAGGTGTAGCTGATTGGTGGAGCAGAACCATGTAGCTGGACACCTGAATGCTCCTCCTCCTTCCCTCTTAATCTTCAGTTGGCCAGCCAGACTAAGAGAATGCTGAGACCACACCCGAAGCCACTGCTTCCACTATATGAAACGCAGTTCCTGGAACCAGGATTGTGGTGGTTATGGTGACTGTGGGGTTATGGTGGGGGTTGTCCGGGGAGATGGAGATGAGGTCCGGTGGTGATCTTTCAACATCCTGACCTCACTAACTAACACTCTTGTCACTGATTGCAATCAGATCCTCACAGCAATGCGTCAAAATCTAGCTGGAAGCCGTCCCTGGACAGTAGACACAGTTTAATATTAAAGGTATGTGTGTGTGTGTGTGTGTGTGTGTATGTCTGTGTGTGTGTGTGTGTTGTGTGTGTATAAGAGAGAGAGAGAGAAAGAGAGAGCATGCTCTGGTGCGTGTGTGTGTGTGTGTGTGTGTGTGTGTGTGGTGTCAGTGCTCTTGAGAGAGTGTGTGCGTGTGTGTGTGTGTGTGTGTGTGTGTGTGTGTGTGTGTGTGTGTGTGAATAATTTAGGTAAACAGTAATGACATCATCACAGAAGTGAGCTCTGGTGAGGCTTTGGCTTTAGATCAGCTAAGACTGCATTCATATCATATCAGCCTAGTGCTCACGTTTATACACACACACACACACACACACACACACACACACACACACACACACACACACACACACACACGGAGATGTGCAAATTCACACACAGCTTGTCTACTCCCTGTATGGAGTGTGTGAATGAGCTCAGACCCCTGCGCTGACAGACTGGGGACGAGGCTGTGTTCAGATCCGTGCTCAGTGTCCCTTTCCATAGTGCACTACACAATCAGTCACAACCAGTATGAGTCCAAATCCCAGTCTGGACCTCAGCCTGGTATGAAGGTTTATCTTCCAACAGGACAACGACCCTAAACACACAACCAGGATAACAAAGGAGTGTCTTCAGGACAACCCTGTGAATGTCCTTGAGTGTCCCAGCCAGAACCCAGACCCGGTTGAACATCTCTGGAGATCTAACAATGTCTGTGCACCGACACTCCTGATCTGATGGAGCTTGAGAGGTTAACAGTGTTTCACAAATAAAAGATCAATCATTCTGTAGGTCAATCACTGACTGTTGTACCCGTACGGGTGTGTGACACTTGTGCTTCTGCTGTTCAGTAAGAGTCCATTAACAGTCCTTATAACCGTCGTAACCGGTTCCCTGCTGTACTCGCTGTTATGCTTGTATCCAAATGTGGAACCGATTGAGTACCCAACCCTCGTCCCAAACAGTCCCTCACTGCCAGCGGTAGAAGACCATCTTCACACTGTTAAATGCTGTGCTCTGAGAGGTGGTGTTTTTAATCCTCTGTAATCCTAATGACCAGTAAAGTGGTCAATCACCGGGCAGTGATCAATAAACATTACTGCTGCTTAATTCCATCAGCGGTCCGAGCAGCTTTTTCCCACACTGTCTTTCCAGGAAAAGACCTGCGGCTGTTCTCTTTCACAGCACAGGCTTCCAGAGCAGCTACAGGATCTTCATTTTACACAGAGCTGGAAATAACGTGGTCTTCGGTTTAGCCGGCGTAACAGAACAGGCAGCATTAAGACGCTGAGATAGTACTGAACAATACTTCACCACACCACACCACACCACACTACACTACACTACAC
>CM067502.1:97346-154342 GCA_034509495.1 Acestrorhynchus altus | reverse complement strand
CTGTTCTCGGTGTCTTTTCTCTCTCTCTGTTCTCGGTGTCTTTTCTCTCTCTGTTCTCGGTGTCTTTTCTCTCCCTGTCCTCGGTGTCTTTTCTCTCCCTGTCCTCTGTGTCCTTTCTCTCCTTGTTCTCTGTCTTTTCTCTCTCTCTGTTCTCTGTGTCTTTTCTCTCTCTCTGTTCTCGCTGTCTTTTCTCTCTCTCTGTTCTCGGTGTCTTTTCTCTCTCTCTGTTCTCGGTGTCTTTTCTCTCCCTGTCCTCTGTGTCTTTTCTCTCCCTGTCCTCTGTGTCCTTTCTCTCCTTGTTCTCTGTCTTTTCTCTCTCTGTTCTCGCTGTCTTTTCTCTCTCTCTGTTCTCGCTGTCTTTTCTCTCTCTCTGTTCTCTGTGTCTTTTCTC
Organism: Acestrorhynchus altus; assembly: GCA_034509495.1. NCBI lineage: Eukaryota > Metazoa > Chordata > Actinopteri > Characiformes > Acestrorhynchidae > Acestrorhynchus > Acestrorhynchus altus. The sequence goes on along the minus strand of CM067502.1, from coordinate 153,951 downwards.
TCTCTCTGTTCTCGCTGTCTTTTCTCTCTCTCTGTTCTCGCTGTCTTTTCTCTCTCTCTGTTCTCGGTGTCTTTTCTCTACCTGTCCTCTGTTTCTTTTCTCTCCCTGTTCCCGGTGTCTTTTCTCTCCCTGTCCTCTGTGTCTTTTTTTCACATTAAAAACGTTATGACCCTTCATGGACACTTTAAATGTCTTTGAAACATCATTGTTAAAAATGCTACTTTCTTGACCATCACACTTCCACCACCATGTTCACAGCTGCTATGAGCTTCTTCTGCTCAAATGCTGAGTTTGGTTTGTGTCAAACGTGTCTTCTGTGACTGTGTCTAAATAATTCAGCTCTGCATTCATCTGTCCAAAGCAATTTGTTCCAGATGTCCTGCTCTCTGCTTAAGTTTCTGATTTTCACTTTCTCTCTTACAAACTTCAAACACTGGAGTTAAATAATAACATCTAAACACCTACAAATTGTTTAATAATTCATTAAAACACCGAATATTCAGTCCAACAACAGACTCATGAACAAGAATTCGGTTTGTGAAAGTAAAACAGTGATAAACACTGAATTTAACCCAGTGTGTGTGAGAGCAGGTGTGTGTGAGTGCAGGTGTGTGTGAGAACACACACACACACACACACACACACACACACACAGACACACACTGGATTTAATAAGCATAGGACAATTCTTATTCTCCTAGTCAATATATGGACTAAAGTTTTGGGACACCAACTCTTTCACTGTTTCTTCTGAAATCAAGGGCATTAAAAAGCATCACAGGACACTGCCCACAGGACACTTCTCAGGACGCTGCCCACAGGACACACTTCTCAGGACGCTGCCCACAGGACACTCTTCTCAGGACGCTGCCCAAAGGACACTGCTCACTGGACGCTGCTCACTGGACGCTGCTCACAGGACGCTGCTCACAGGTCACTGCCCAAAGGACACTCTTCTCAGGACGCTGCCCACAAGACACTCTTCTCAGGATGCTGCCCAAAGGACACTGCTCACAGGACGCTGCTCACAGGACACTGCCAACAGGACGCTGCTCACAGGACAATGCCCACAGGACACTGCCCACAGGACACTGCCCACAGGACACTGCTCACAGGCCGCTGTTGGCTGGATATTTCTGGCTGGTAACAGTGTGTAACTTAAACCAGAGACATAGAAGAGAGAGAACCGTCACCCCATCACACACACCCAGTTGTCAAGGACATCCCCTGTATCAACTTTCCTTCCTTCTCCATGACATCATGGGCTGCCCACGACCCCTGACCTTTCTCTATTTCTGTCACGGCAACAGCGGCACGTTTCTGAAGCTCCAGCACTGCACAGAGGAACACATTCCAGTACGGCCACAATGCTGCACAGCACATCCCCTTCTCCAGTTTATAGGGAAGCACGGTCCGTCTGAAAGGAGGTTCTACTTAGTGTCCATTGTCTCACTACTAGTGGAGATCAATGGTCAAAGGAGATACTCCCCAGATCATCACACCAGCAGGTGGGGCAGTGTGTCACTCCACAGCAAAAGCAGGATTGAAGCCTCACCACGAGGCCTCCAAACTCAAACCTGACCATAACAGTCCAGGTTCTCCTGTCAAACCTGCTTAAAGACGTTCTGTCAGCTTTAATCAAACCTCTCTCAGTAAACTCTGATCTTAGTTTCGGTCACAAACCTGAAGCTTTAACAGGAGCAGTTATTAAAGCACTGATCAGAGAGCAGATCTGGATCAGAGTGTAATTACTGTCTAATTACTGACCTGTTTCTAATTGATCATTTATATCTAAGATCTTAGAAAACGCTGTGCAGATACCTGCACAAGAACCACATTTATGAAAGAGTCCACTCTGGATTCCTCATCTCAGCACTGAGACAGTCCTCGTTAGGATTACAGATGATCTCCTTCTTTCTCTGATCACGGCTGTGTGTCCCTGCTTGTGCTGCTGGATTTAAGTGCAGCATCTGATACAACAGATCAGACTGTTCTCGTAGAAAGATTACACAGCGTGGACGGAATCACAGGGACAGAGCTCTTGGGGTTCAGATCTGAACTGATCGGTTTCAGTTTGTAAAGGTAAAGGACGTGTCTTCCAGTCTCACTGAAATGAGATATGGATCCCACAAGACTCTATTTTAGGACCATCACTGTTCACTCTTTACCTGCTTCCTCTCGACACCGTAACAAGATGATACTGTATGTATCAGACAAACCTGATGATCAAACTAGATTAAAGAAATGGACCAGTACAGACATCAGATCCTGGATGTTACGTAACTTCCTTTTTTTAAATAGTAACAGAACGGAGCTCCTCCTTCTGCGTCCTAAAATCAGCAAGAAAGAAATGATCAGACTTAACGTTAATCTGTCTGATTTCTCAGTCGTATCTGATTCAGAATGGATTCAGATTTAACGTTTGAACAACACTTCGGTAACATTACTAGGACAGCTTTTCTTCATCTTTGAAATGTCTCCAAGTTAAGAAATTCCTTCACGATGCAGTAAAACTGCTGCTTTTATTGCGTTAGATTACTGTAATGCACTGCTGTCAGGTTCTTCAGGCAGGAACCCAAATAGACCTCAGTTCAAAATGCTGCAGCCAGAGTCCGACTAAACCAGAACATCTGACCACATCAGTCCAATCCTATCAGCGCTGCACTGGCTGCCGGTCAGATTCCGTATTGATTATAAAATGATCTTACTCCCTATCTGTCCATCTGTCCATCCTCCAGACCCTCCAAGACTGCACAGGCTCATGTTCAGTGTCTAGGGAAAAGGTCAGAGGTCACCAGAAGCTGGCAGACCGGTCCGGATACAGGGCATCGGAATGCTGCTCTAATGGACTTTTCCCGGGAATATCCGGAGAGGAAACTCCAGCTAATGAGATTTAACCAGAACACTGTTCTAAAGTTAGCTCTGCCAACACAGACAGAATTCCTCTCCAAATACCTCACTCTGTTCACGCTAATGTCTCTCATTCCTTCTGTCTCTGTCCTGTGTCTAATTCCACTCGCTCTCACTCGTCATCTTTCACTGTCCTTCTCTCGCTCGCTGTCTCTCTTAACCCTCTTCCCCATCCTCGCTCTGTTGACACAGGGATGGAAAAAGGGATTCCACTGTCACGAGACATGGGGTCATCGGGACAGACCGGACAGTCTCTCTGCAACTCAAAGAGGTGATGAAAAGCAGCAGAATGTTCTGGCAGGACAAACCAAGACTTCATTCTTCAAATAGCAGCACTTTTACACTGTTCAGCCCGGACGTCCTGAGCCAGCTGTCTCTTCTCTCTCTCTGTCTGTCTCTGTCTGTCTCTAATATGATAAACTCATTCATAAGCCCATTCACTACAATGAGACTAATAGGAGAGAGAGAGAAAGACTGATTACAGTCAGCAGTGATTACACTAAACATTAACAGCGAAAAGGACGTGACTCATCGTTCCTTCTGCGTGATTTCTTTCACATTAGACTGTCGACCCGCAAACTACCGCAGCGAGGACCCGTCAACCACGTTCACATATTCAGCTACTTTAAGCTGCATCCATTGCTGACACAGACGTGCAAATACATGTCCATGGAATGTTGTCCATATCAATGTCCATTATGTCTGTCATATTCCGTTATGTCTGCATCATCATCTGTTACCTCTGCGTCTTCTGCTACATCCGCTTCATCTTCTATTACGTCCGTGTCATCTCCCGTTACGTCCTCTTCATCTCCTGTTACAACTTCTTCGTCTCCCGTAACGTCTTCTTCGTCTCCCGTAATGTCTTCTTCGTCTCCCGTTACGTCTTCTTCGTCTCCCGTTACGTCTTCTTAATCTCCCGTTACGTCTTCATCTCCTGTTGTCTTCTTAATCTCCCGTTACGTCTTCATCTCCTGTTGTCTTCTTCGTCTCCCGTTACGTCTTCTTCGTCTCCCGTTACGACTTCTTCGTCTCCCGTTACGACTTCTTCGTCTCCCGTTACGTCTTCTTCGTCTCCCGTTACATCTTCATCTCCTGTTGTCTTCTTCGTCTCCCGTTACGTCTTCTTAATCTCCCGTTACGTCTCCATCTCCTGTTGTCTTCTTCATCTCCTGTTATGTCTTCTTCATCTCCCGTTACGTCTTCTTCATCTCCTGTTGTATCTGTCATATATACACTGTATATACCAACAAAGTTAGGGACCACTGTAAAATAGTTTTTAATGGAAACACAAACGTATATAGGAAATAAACAGGACATATACGGTCAGTACTGGTCCCACAACAACTCAGCAAACCACCTCCAAAGCATCCCCAGACCATCACGCTGCCTCCACCATGTTTGACAGATGGCCTTAAACATCTTTTCATCTTTGTCTTTTGTCTTTTCATTCGTTCACTGATTCAAATGTTCTTCTGTAGTGCAGCTTTCAGTCGACAGCCTGTGAGGCGTCTTTGTCTCCAAACGCACACACTAAGATCTTCATCTTCGTGCACAGTGGTGCCTCGGGGTCCCACTCCTTCTTCTGTCCTTGTTAGAGACAGTTTGTGCTGCTCTCTGAAGGGAGTGTTTAACAGCAGGGTAAGATGTTTTGAGTATCTCCAGACCGAGGGTTCTCTAAAGAACGTTCTTTATTTCTGCTCATTTTGAACAACTGCTGTTGCTGTAGACAGTAAACTAACCTACAACGTTCTGCTCCTTTTGATGCTCCTTACATTTATAACGTAACGTTTTCCAGCAACAACCCTGACAATCTATGAGTCTGATAACATTGTGACGTCGGACTGCAGCCGTACGAGGAGAGAAGCTCAGAAGACTGAGACTGATAATCAGACCATAATGCAGATGTAATACACTTACACCGAGTGTAACGGACATCACCGTCAATCACATGTAAATGTATTTATAAACCTCTGTCCCGTTTACTCCAGTTTCTGTTCTGTTTTCTGAAAGATAAGTTACTCAAAGCACACGTATCTGAACCCTTTCTTACATTCACCGTAACTTTACCACGTCTGATACAACTTCACTGTCTGTGTACAGCTGAACCAGTCCGTTCTCTGCCCACGCTTTCACTTTAATCATCAGTAAACAAGTATCTGAGCCATTAAAGAATATCACACACACACACACACACACTCTCTCTCTCACACACACACACACACACACATATACACTCACACTCACACACTCACACACACATATACACTCACACTCACACTCTCACACACACACACACACACACACACACACACACACACACTCACTCACAGACACACACACTCACACACACTCACACACACACACACACACACACACACTCGCACATATACACTCACACACACTCACACTCACACACACATACACAATTTCGTGGAAAGCCGCAGTGGGACTGTGTATAGGGACGTGAGCGAGTGCATGGTGGGCACAAACCATGGGGGCTTTGTCTACCAGCCACACACACACACACACACACACACACACACACACACAGCATGTATCACAACATAAGAGACAGCATGAGGGAGTGTGTTTGAGCTTCACCAGCCTGCAACACCACAGTGACATTGTGGGTTCCAAACTGTCCATCCATCTGACCATCTCTCTCTCTCTCTCTCTCTCTCTCTCTCTCTCTCTCTCTCTCTCTCTCTCTCACCTCTATTCTCTCTCTCTCTCTCTCTCTCTCTGAATAGCAGACCAACCACAGGTCCCAGGTTGACCAACAGCAGGACCCGTGCTGACCACTAACAGGATTTATTACACAAACTGTGCAGAAACAGATGAGCTTCTGTCTCCGACTTTACATCTACAAGGTGGAGACACTCGGTAGGAGTGTCTGATAGAGTGGACAGTGAGTGGACACAGGGTTTAAACACTCCATCGGCACTGCTGTCTGATGGGTTTTCCCCACCGCTGGCAGAACTGCTGGGAAACAGTCGGTCACTCTAACTGCTGTTAGAGTGTATAAGTTTGGGGGTGAACACACTCTTTTCAGCACGCTGGCTGACCTCTAACCGGGCATTTGTGTTTTCTAATTGGCCGGTCAGCCCGGTCCTCTCCACTGTCCCACCTCAGGGCTGGAACAGAGGGGACTACGAGTAAACATCTCAGTCTCAGGTGTGTAAGGATTGCTTCATGCTGTCTTGGGGTGTCAGTAATGTATGGTCCTAATGAGACAATGTTCTCACACACACACACACAAACACACACAAACACACACATACACAGAGAGAGAGAGAGAGAGAGAGAGAACATCAAAAACAGGCCAAAACAAGGCAAAGAAGGTGTGTGTGTGTGTGTGTGTGTGTGTGTGTGTGTGTGTGTGTGTGTGTGTGTGTGTGTGTGGTTCAGCAGCCAAGGGGACATTTCCAATTACCCTCCTGCCAGGCTGCAGTCTGTGCCTGAGAAACTGTTCTGCCAATGACAGCGTAAAGGGTTGGACCGATACCACAGAACTGGGCCAACAGCAATAATCCAAACCTTCTGTATCACTGAATACCCATATTTCACAGCAGCTGTCCAAATATATATGGACACCCCCTCTAATGAACACATTCAGCTACTTGAAGTTGCTCCTCCATTGCTGACGTATATGTGCAAATGCACACACAGCCTGTCTAGTCCCTGTAGAGAAGTATTGCCAATAGAATAGGACTCTCTGGAGCAGATGATCAAACATGGACATATTGTCACCGTGTCCAATACCTGGCGTGGACTATACGGGTATAAATTGAATGCAATCAAATTCTCACAGCAGTGTTCCAGCATCTAGTAGAGTTGTCTTTCCTAGACAGAAGAGACAGTTACTCCAACAAAAGCAGGGTGTCCCAATACCTCTGTCCATGTTAATGTATGGAGGAAAAACAGCAGCATGTGATGAAAAGAACCTTCTGCCAACTGTCAATGATGGAGGACGGATCTGTCACTTCGAGGTTGTGTAGCAACCAGTGGCACAGGAAATGTTGGGAACATGGTAGGGTTGCTGTGGTATACTGGCTGCAGGTTCCATGATGTTTCAGACGTACAAACAATTCACACCGTATGAATGAACACCTTACAACAGGGAGGGCCACACACACACACACACACACACACACACACACACACACACACACACACACACACACACAGGAATATTAGCTTCTCACGCTATGAGAGAATGAGAGCAAGAAAGACAGATTAAAGAGCTTAGTGACCACAATCTGTCCATCTCTGACCTCCAGACATCACAGTCACACCGTCCAGCTCGCAGTGCAGCATTCTAATAACCATCAGATCCTCCATCCATCCATTCTTCTATCCATCCATCCAGACTTGTATCTGTCCATCCATGTATCTATTCATCTCAGTGTGTGTGTGTGTGTGGTGTGTGTGTGTGTGTGTGTGTGTGTGTGATCTCAATAGGTTATCTCTGATCAGAGAAGGAGCTGGACTGATGATTCAGCTCCCAGTACAGCTCCTACAGCAGGGTCATCGGTCAGGAGAGACTCGCTCAGCGGCTGGGTTACTGACCATCCCACTAATGACCCACAGCAGGGTCAGTTATCAGCACTAATTAACAGCCTGTTTAGTAAATCAATACTGATATTTTCAATAATCGGATGTCCAGTGAATAGGTTTCACACGGTCAGTTCGTCGAATGCATGACCGTGTAGATTTCTGCGGTGCTTCCATGAAGCTTTAACTCCCTGCAGATGTTATAAATAAGTTTCGATTAAGGCTTCAGAGCTTGAACATGACTTTGGTATTCCCACAGAGAAACATTCAGCTCACCAGTGAAGTTCTGAACCTTTTTTCTCGTAAAGATTACGGCCTGGTGTGTTATTCAACCACCAGGTTTAATTCTGTTTAATAACCTTTAATAAACCATTAATGATATTAATCCATTTGAAGACCTGATCAGTCGGCCGTCATCTTGGTCCACTCCTCCATGCAGATCTTCTGAAAGTTGTACTTTCTTTGTGCATCTCCTCTTGACTTTGATCTTGAGCTCCTTCCACATGTCGTATGCAGTGCCCTCCTCTGGCCAAATGCCCAGGCTGTGGTTGGCACCAAAGAAGCTCGATCTCGGTCACATCAGACCAGAGAACCTTGGAACCAGTGTGCCTCAGAGTCCTTCAAGTGATAAGTATGCGAGCTTTTAGATGGGCTTTGACTGCGACACTTTTGATGATAGGTTCCTTAAAGGCTTGTCTGGAGCGGAGGCCTTTCAGTGGGTTGAAACCAATGTCCCCTGCCATGAGATCTTCCAGAGCTCCTGCATTTGTCCCCCAGTTCAGCCTTGACCTTCTGGGACAAACCTGTCAATGGGAGGGAAGCAGAAAGGCTGTTGAGCCGTGGAAGGATAACAGATGATAATGTCCCCCAGCTGGCCCGGAGACTCTAGAGAGTGCTTTGTTCATGTTATAACTCTATTATATATTCCTTCTTTAGATGACCCATGTATATGGGCAACGTCTGGTCAGTGTGTGGACAGTAGCGGGGAGGTCATGTAACAGTGAGAGGAATAAAGAGGACTGTCTCTATCTCTCTGTCTTTATGTCTCTCACCCTTCTGAAGCAGCTCTCCCATTTCTACAGTTCTTTTTTTTTAAACTCGTCCACAATTGGATTTCGTCGAGGACGCCGGGACAAGATGAGCGAGAGTAGGACACTCGGTGCTCTTATAATCCTACTCCGTATACATGCTCTGTACTTACCCTTTACAACACACCACACAACTAATGCTCTCTCTCTCTCTCTTTCTCTCTCTGTCTGTTCTGTCTGTCTCTCTCTCGTTTCTCTCTCTCTCTCTCTCTCGTTTCTCTCTGTCTCTCTGTAACACACACTGACACACACCACATAACTAATGCTCTCTCTCTCTCTCTCTCTCCTCTCTCTCTCGTTTCTCTCTCTGTCTCTCTGTGTTCTGTCTCTCTCGCTCTCTCTCTCTGTTCTGTCTCTCTGTCTCTGTTCTCTCTCTTTCTCTCTCTGTCTGTTTCTCTGTCTGTCTCTCTCTCGTTTCTCTCTCTCTCTCTGTTTCTCTCTCTCTCTCGTTTCTCTCTCTCTGTAACACACACTGACACACCACACAACTAATGCTCTCTCTCTCTCTCTCTCTCTCTCTCTCTCTCGTTTCTCTCTCTGTGTTCTGTCTCTCTGTCTCTCTCTCTGTCTCTCTCTCGTTTCTCTCTCTCTCTCTCGTTTCTCTCTCTGTCTCTCTGTGTTCTGTCTCTCGCTCTCTCTCTCTGTTCTGTCTCTCTCTCTCTCTGTCTCTCTCTCTCTCTCTCTCTCTCTCTCTCTCTCTCTCCTTATGTAATGCCAGCCAGTGCTGCCCCATCCGCATCTTCCACACACACACACACACACACACACACACAGCCTGTATCTGTTTTAAACAACCAGTCTGGAGTGGTCCTATTAAACCCACCTGAGTCCAATTAATGCCTTCAGAAGTTCTGATTGGCTGAATGTGGTGTTAGATGTAGGGTGGAGTTGGAGCTCTCCAGGCGAGACCCCTGGTGTAGGCCTATGTAATGAGAAGGTCTTAGGGTTGGGTACCGACCAAATGATGTTGGTACTCCTGAACACCAAAAGAGGTGGGAATGTCCACCCAGGGTTTGGTTCCGACTGTCTGGACACAGAACCAGCTGGAACAAAAAGCTGGGCCTGATGTGCAGACCAGGATTACTGGGTTCCTGGGTTTACAGGGTCGAGGTCCAGGTTGGCTGCTGGCTGCGCTCCCGTTCTGGGATTGATTGGTGGATCACTGAAGGGTATTTACAGCAGGATGTATTAATGAGCTCGTAAAGCAGCTGAGCGGAGCAGCTCCGTGTGGAGGAGGTGCTGATCCACAGTAGCAGAACTGGCCTTGGTTCAGGCAGATACACACTCTGCGGACGCTGGAGCAGGACTGCGGAGATTCATATCTGTGCACAACCTGAAGATCACTGACCACCTGGAGATTTTTGGGCACAGTTCTGAGGTATTTCCTGTGGGCTGGTTCTGCTGCTGGTGAACCAGTATGGCGGCGCTTTACACACCTGCAGATCCAGCTCCTTCCTTCACACTGTGCTCTTTGGCTCAAATGACTTTCAGTCACACATCCAACGAGACCTTCACTGCACCATCTCTTTGCTCCCATCTGTCCCAATCCTGCCACACCTGCCAGGTGACCCACAGCCCCATGATCTCGTGGTTGGCCATCTGTGAAGCCTGATGTTAACACCTCCACCTCTGAGAACCTGGCTCCACACACTTTGAGCAGGTAGATGTTGTTTTCTGAGCTTCATATCTCAGGATCAGAGTAACCTACAGACAAGATACACACCATGACACACTGTCTTTCTGTCTGTCTGTCTGTTTAAAAATGCAGACAGTGAATGTGTGTGTGTGTGGGTGTGTGTGTGTGTGTGTGTGTGTGTGAGAGAGAAAGTGTCCTCAAACACTGATTACCCTACGCCGATGATGTAATGGTTTTTGTGAAGCATCTGTCTACCCAAGTCTTTATCGCCTCTCCCTCTCTCCTCCTCCTCCACCCATCACACAGCTAGAGAGTTTTAATCTTTCCACCAGTGCTGCCTCCCGGCTGCATGTCAACATTTACACACACACACACACACACACACACACTGATAACACTCACTCCCTCACAGACACATATTTACTGTGTCAGGTTAACACTAACAATTAGTGGCTGAACAATGACTCACTGGACTCACACCCTGGTCAACAAGAACAACTCAGGAGCTTTCAGGGACATCAGAGACAAAAATCAGGTGGGTAAGAGCTGCAAGCCACTTTCCAAGAGTTGGGCCCACTTTCGTCTCCACAGCTGGGGACATCATCTGTTATCCTTCCACGGCCTGGACAGCCTTTCAAAGTCTCCTCCCACACATTGACGGAGAAGCATGCTCATGGAGTCAGAACTGACCCAGGGACAACAAGCAGGGAGCTCTGGGAAGATCTTATGGTGGAGGGGACATTGGTTTCAACTCCACTGCAAAGGTCTCCGTTCCAGACAAGCCTTTAAAAAGACCTTTACTGTCAAAGTGTCGAGTCAAAGCCCATCTAAAGTTCACGATCACTTGAAGGACTCTGAGGCGCAGAGGACTCAAGGTTCTCTGGTCTGATGTGGCCGAGATCGAGCTCTTTGGTGCCAACCACACCCTGGGCATTTGATGAGAGGATGGCTCTGCATACGAGCCCAAACATACCATCCCTACAGCCAAGCAGGGTGGTGTGGCATATGCTGAGGCTGCTCCTCACGGGAAGAGGATATCCTACAAGATTCTGACCAAAGACCTTCTCTCTACTCTCCATCAAGGATAAATGCAAAAGATGAACCAAAGGCCTAGCTTAGAAAGGAAAGGATACAGGTGTTGCAGTGGTCCAGTCCGTCTCTGACACAAGCAACTGCAGACATGTGGAAGGAGCTCCAAGATCAAAGTCCTGAAGAGGGCACAAAGGAGTACAGGACTTTCAGAAGATCTGCATGGAGGTGGACCCAAGATGACGGCCCGACTGATCAGGTCTTTAAATGGATTAATAACTGTAGTTATTCATTTGTGTTGGCTGTTTGTAGAGTAAGATCACCCTGCTGGGGTCCAGGCTGTGTGAGAGGAGTGACGGTGTTAGTAGAATAAAGTGTTCTGCGTCACTCAGACGCTGGAGTGACGCACGAGTCGGACCAACACCGCGCTGCGACACAGAACAGGGAATCCCTCTCAGCGTGATGAGTACTTCTGGAGCAGCGACACATTAAACAGTCAATCACACACACCTCCACGTACACACATATACACACACACACCTTTGTACACACACACACACACACACACACACACACATGTGCGCACACACATGCAGCCTTTTACCTTGCTTTGCCACACACACTCGCTACACACATATCCTTTTACACACACGCACACACTCGTACACATATCGCACACACACACGCACACACTCGGCACACACATATGCGCACACACTTTTACACGCACACACACACACATATGCATACACTCGCACACACACACACACTGGTAGCAGTTGATGTATTCCAATGTCTCTAGCACGTTCCATTATGGACAGAGGGTTGGCTCCAGTTGAAACGGTTTCTGCTGGACTCACAGAACGTGTGAAGGGAGAAGTCTGAGAGATTTGATTATATAACTGAATTATTGATAAAGAAACACGAAGTTACAGATTTGGGTTTTAGAGGAAAATGAGAAGGGAGGGGCTGTTTGCTCTCTTTCTTTGCTCACACAGTGTTCAAATTTCAGAATAAAAGTCCTGAGCAGTGATAATACTGATACATACATCCAACTATAATAATAACGTTATAATAAATCATCATTTTCAGGTTGTTTTTGTTCTTATTCTTTCATTTTCAATCTTTGTACATTAATATTAATAATATTCTTCAAGCCCCTCTTTGTACATATTAATGTATGAAGATGGTGATGTTCACCAGCAGCTCTCACTTTAAATCTCTGAAGTCTGCAAATTAGAAGAACGTGGATAAACAAACGTTGAAAACATTCAATGTTTAGGTCAAAGCCCCGTCTCCATCTTTCTCTCCGGTCCCTCTATTCGTTCTTCTCTCGTTCTGCAGCGGTAGTGCGGTCTTCTCCGAGCGCCAGATTAAGTCGTCCTTGAACAAATAAGCCCTTTACGTCAATTACTGACGGCTGCGCTACAGTTTTAAAGTCCAGTAATCCACGCGATAAATTCAATCTTCTAGAATTTAAGATCAGTAATTCTACAAACACTCTGAGCCTATTAAAGTACAGCAGTGAAGGTCCGGCAGCTCTGCCGAACATCTTCTGAGATCAGATCATTAAGACTCATGGCTGATCATAAACCCCTGTGCTTACATCACGAATATTCTAATAGATCTTTAATCAATTAGACTTCTCGAGTTTGAACCCGTGTACTGAGGACAGTTATGAAGGTTGGAGGTTAAAATTGAGAGGTGGAGCACTGTGTGATTGAAGGTGGAGAATGGAGAAAGTGGCAGGCTGGGCGTCCTGTGAGCAGCGTCCTGTGAGCAGCGTCCTGTGAGCAGCGTCCTGTGAGCAGCGTCCTGTGAGCAGCGTCCTGAGCAGCGTCCTGTGAGAGCACTGATGAGGACTAGAGGGCGACCAACACAAGCTGTGCAGAAACAGATAACTACTGTCTCTCTGGCTTTACATCTACAAGGTGGAGACACTCGGTAGGAGTGTCTAATAGAGTGGTGGTCCTGTGGTGGTCCTGTGGTGGTCCTGTGGTGGTCCTATGGTGGTCCTGTGGTGGTCCTGTGGTGGTCCTGTGGGGTCGAGGAAGTGTTAGTGGTGAGGGTGTGCAGGAATTTTATATTCCACCGAGGATATGTCACAGAAGGCATTACCACCCACAGTGGACAGTGCAGTGGCCACCTACTGGTGCTTACTGGTGGTGATGGAAGTGTAGGCAGAAAATAAGCCCTTATTACAGACAGAAGTAAGAAAGCTCGTTTTGAGTTTATCTGACTGTGTCTGGGAGAGAGTGTGGACGGAAGCGTGGAGAAGGTGATCAGATGAAACCAAATCAACTTTTCAGGCTGCAAGGAAAATACTATGTGTGCAAAAATAACCACATCCACCCCATGAACACCCTCCCTCACCGTGAAGCGTGGTGGTCAGGGATTGAGTCTGGGATGGGGTTCATCTTCCAACAGGACAAGACCCAAACTCACTGCTAAAAGCAGCACTCGAGGGTTTGGGAGCATGTGTATTGGGCGACCGAGGTCATTATTATGGTCAACTGAGAACCTGTGCTCAGAGTTCTGCACACTGACGTTCCGTTATTCTGCGTCACAATAACAATGTAGAGCAAACACAGAAAATACCAAGAGATCTTCACAGACGTCGTCACAGAGAATCAGAATGAATTCAATCAGGTCCTGTAAATGCAGCCACTGACCCGTACGGAACTCAACATAACACTTTTCCTTTTTCAGACTGTCTCTCACACTGCTCTGCACTGCTTCTGTTCTCACACACACACACGCACACACACGCACACGCACACGCACCTTGCCTGCTTTTTGCACACGCGCACACACACGCGCACACATATTCACTCACAAGTATCCAGTTATGGATAGTCCATATTTCATCCAAGACCACATAACATACTATCATACAGTAGGGAGGAGCAGAGTGAAGACAGAACAAGGAACAGAGAGACAGAGAGAGAGACAGAGAGAGACAGAGCAAGAGAGAGAGACGAAAGGGCAGGTGGGGAGCAGGCGAGAGAGAGAGAGAGGAGCAGAGCAAGAGAGAGACAGAGAGACAGAGAGAGACAGAGACAGAAGCGAAAAGACAGAATGAAAGGATGGGGTGAGTGAGATAGGAGCCAATACGAAGGAGAGTGAGTCTGTGAGTGTAAAATGGGTGGGGGACTGCGGCTGAATGAGGATTAACACACACACACACACACACACACACACACACACACACACACACACACACACTCGCACTTCTCTTAATTCAGTTTAAAGCTTCATTCACAAGCTGCAGTGTTCTGAGGGTGAAGGTGAGTGTGAGTGTGTGTGTGTGTGTGTGTGTCCAGTGTGTCAGTGTGTGTCCAGTGTGTGTCAGTGTGTCAGGTGTGTGCAAGTGTGTGCAAGTGTGTGCAAGGTGTATGTGTGTGTGAAGCGACGGCGAGCAGAGTGGTAGTGAGGTAACTGAGACCAAAATCCTCAGCCTCTCTTGTGTGTGTCGACCAATCAGGCAAAGGAGCAGAGGGAAGATGAACAAAGCAACAGAGTGGGTAGGGCAGGAGGAAACTCCGCATAAAACACATACACACACACACACACACACACACACACACACACACACACCCTCCTGCAGCCCCCTCTCATTCACTCCTGTTCATTCACTCGTTCATTCATAAACACAGCGGGGCTCCGGCAGCGCGGCCTCGGAGAAGAGAGTGTTTAGTGGGTTAAAGGAACTGATGGGATAAATATTCCAATTCCAGAATTCCCAACTCTACACTATACAATGTCCATCTTCTGTCCATCTTCTGTCCTCACTTATAGAGGAAAATCATCAATGGCTGCCATTACTAATCCAAATTCTACTCAGCGAAGGTCACGAGTGCTGCGCAAGAGCCTAAAGCTGCACCTCATTCCACAGTGAGCTTGTATTCCATCCATCCATCCATCCATCCATCCATCCATCCATCCATCCATCATCTGCCACACTCATCAAAAAGGCCCCAGACCTCCCTTCTCCACAGCCCCCTCCATGAGCTCCTACTCAACATGGAGGGGAGCAGCGGAAACCTACTCGAGCCCCTCTTGGATGACTGAACTCCTCACAGTCATCAGTGAGGAGACACCTTCTGCTACACTGAGACATTCTGTTCATAAAAGTTCTGAACAGAACTGGTGATAAGGGCAGCTGTAACTAGAACCAGTGTGACTTATGAAACTACACATCCCCTGAGAACACAGTCAGATGCCTTCTCAGGTCCAAAAACACATATTGGACTGACTGAGCAAAGTCTGTGACTTCCCCTACACGGTAATGGTGATATCATCCCTAAGGGAAGTCAGGAGGTCAAATCGTTCCATTCGAATGTCCGCCGTGTCCTCCCGTGGCGCTCACATTGCTTCGCAGTCTACAGTGTAGACCAGTGTGGCGGCTGCTGTGAGTTTAAAGAAACACGTCTGTGAGGAACCGGTCCAGGCAGACACCCGTCCTCTACCAGGACGTCTGCTGAAGCCTCTACGTTAAACTGCTCAATCACTGCTTCTTCTGAAACAAAGGGCATTAAAGAGCTTCTCCTTCTTCTGTTTGAGGAACTGTCTCTACTGTCCAGGGAAGACATTCAACTAGATTCTGGATCATTGCTGTGATGATCTGACTGCATTCAGCCAAAAGAATGTTAGTGAGGTTAAATGTTAGATGATCTCCGCCCACCTCGTCCACATCTCCCCACCTCATCCCCATCTCCCCACCTCATCCCCATCTCCCCACCTCGTCTCCATGTCCCCACCACATCCCCATCTCCCCACCTCATCCCCATCTCCCCACCTCGTCTCCATGTCACCACCTCATCCCCCATCTCCTATTCCCATCTCCCACCTAGTCTGTCACACCATCCCCATCTCACCTCATCTAATCTCCACCTCGTCTCCATGTCACCACCTCATCTACATCTCCCACCTTGTCCCATCTCCCCACCTGGAGTCCACATCCCCACCTGGGTCCCCATCTCCCCACCTCATCCCCATCTCACACCTAGATCTCCATGTCCCCACCATCCCCCATCTCCCACACCTGGGTCTCATGTCCCCACCACATCCCATCCCACCTCGGTCTCCATGTCACCACCTAGTCCCCATCTCATCTTACAGTCCACATCTCTTTTATCCTCACATCTCACACCTCGTCCCCATGTCCCCACCTCTAGACATGGAGACAATAGAGTCATGTTTGTTTATCTGCTTAAATAGGTTGTGTATGAGATAGGTGCAGATTACAGGCTGAATGTTCATTAGAAGAGCGTCACAAACCTGTTGGACACGCAGTGTAGGTTAAGAATGAGAGGTTCCTGAACATGGAATTCAGGTAGGTAGGGGAGAGACCTGAGAGAGAGAGAGAGAGAGAGAGAGGGTCAAAGAGAGAGAGTCGAGAGAGATACAGAGAGAGAGAGAGAGAGTCAGAGAGAGAGAGAGAGAGAGAGAGAAGTCAGAGAGATACAGAGAGAGAGAGAGAGAGAGAGAGAGATACAGAGAGAGAGAGGAGTCAGAGAGATGCAGAGAGAGAGTCCAGAGAGACAGAGAGAGAGAGAGAGTCAGAGATACAGAGATAGAGTCAGAATGACAGAGAGAGATACAGAGAGATACAGAGATAGAGAGTCCAGAGAGAGAGAGAGATCAGGGCCAGCTGCAGTCACACACCCCTCTTTCCCGTGTGTGGCACTGAAGGTAATGAATGTGTGTTTGTCCTCTGACTGTGCGGAAAAACATCTGAGGACACACACCATTAACACTAACACACTCCTCTCTTTCTCACACACACACACACTTAACACTAACACACTCCTCTCTCTCTCTCTGTTCTCTCTCTCACACACACTCGTAACATAACACACTCCTCTCTCTCTCTCTCTCACACACACACCACACACACATAACACTATTCCTCCTCTCTCTTTCTCTCTCTCTCTCTCACACACACACCACTACACAGCATTAACACCAACACACTCCTCTCTCTCTCACACAGACACTTAACACTAACACACTCCTCTCTCTCTCTCTCACACCCACACACCACACACACACCACTACACAATGCTCAGCATCTTCTCTCTCTTTTACACACACACACACACACACACACACACCCACTAACACACTCTCTTTCTCTCACACACACACACCAACACTAACACAAACACCATTAACACTAACACACTAACACTCCTCACACTCACACAACACACCATTAACACTAACACACTCTCCACACACACACACACACACGCATACGCCAGTGCCTGGAGTTCCCTTTGCAGGCCTGATTAGTGAGTAACAGTAGTGAGTGAGTAAAGTGCTTCAGCTCTTACGGGTGTTGTACACACTGTACTGAAGGACTCTGATCCCGGTTCAGTTCCTCAGTGTTACAGTCATAACGCTGTTCTATCAAGACTCCTGAGTACCGGTTCCCCGGAGCAGTCCAGTCATTTATTCCAGCATCTCGGTAGGAGACACTGGAGACAGCAGAGTGGAGCTGGTCCTGGAAGCGTGATTAATCCCACTGCAGGAGTGTATGAGTCAGTGTTTCTGAGCGATCCCGTCCATGTGTGGACATTCACAGAGCAAAATCAGGAATATCACCCGCCTCTCTGTCTGTCCCCGTTTGTGTTTGCTCTCTCTTTATTCTTTATCTCTCGCTGTCTTTAACACGTCCACAAATAAGCAAGTATGGGTGGTTCAAAGCAGCACGGTGTACTGTGTGTGTGTGTGTGTGTGTGTGAGTGTGTGTGTTTGAACACCTGTTTACAAGGTTATTTGCAAATATGTGTATAAAGATGTTAAGTGTCTTTGGGAATAATGATTGTCTCCTCTGGGAATCGTTGCACTGACCCCGTCACGCTGATGACCGTGACGTGATCATGGTTTTTAATTAACGTGTGTGTCCCCGTAAACTCCACAGGACGTTCACTTTTCTGTTTCTGTCACAGGTGCTGATAAATGCCAGGTGAGGCGTTTCCATGGCACCTCCTGTGGCGAGCAGCCATCGCTGCTGATGTAAGACGCTCCGCTGGACCTCGGACGGTTACATAACCTGCCGAAACCGGAGACGCTGCTCCACCTGAGGCTACAGCAGAGCAGAGCAGGACCCTGCAAATCACTCTCCGCTGAATTACACACACTTCAGCACACCGGGTATGACGGCAGGACTCGTTTCAGGACTAAAGAGGAAATGTGAGGGACGGCACACGCCCCAGGACACACCACGGGTTAAAGGTCAAGTCTGCACCGTTGCATTAACACCGCTGACCTCACCTGTCTAGCCACAACAGGCCTTACTGGACACCTGCAAGGTGGTCAGCCTGGAAATGAACAGGGACAGAGGTCTGTTAGCAAGTGGATGTAAACAGTTGGACCACAGTCCAGGTCCAACCCACATGCTGTCCCATCGGGTGTAGACCTGGAAGACCGGTTTCATTTCCAGTCTTTACGGCCCAAGAAACTCTCACTCACATCACACCTGATACTACTCGGCCAATCAGATCCGTGCATCATGACGTGAATGGCGTACACCGCAGGGCTGCCGGTCAATGCCGTCCCATCGTCCCGGGGGTGAACGTAAAAAAGGAGACGCTATAAATGAGGAGACTGAGCACATTCTGGAATACGTCCCACCCTGCTGTGGACGTGATCCAGCCCGTCCCACACCACCCATACGGGGCAGCGTACATGAGCACCTTTCTCCCTACTTCTCCCTTCATCCTTTTACTCCGTCCATCTTTCATTTCTGTCTTCTTCCTCTCAACTCTGTCCCTATTCCACTTCCCCTTACCTTCCTTTCTTCTCTTCACAGTTTTGTCTTTCTCTTGTCATCTGTATTTTCTGCCCCTCCATCACCACCTCCATCACCACCTCCACCTCCACCTCCACCCGATATGGTTCAGTGGTTCTCTGATGGCTGTGTGTGTAAAATTAATGTGTCTGTCTGAGGCTGATTTCCAATTTCCATCTCCTACATTCTCACCGGGAGACACTAATGAGACGGTGGCAGGCATGCCCTCTGTGTGTGTGTGTGTGTGTGTGTGTGTGTGTGTGTGTGTGTGTGTGTGTGTCTCTCTCTCTGTCTCTCTCTCCATCACTCGTCTTCTCTAGTAGCAGTTTCTTAGATGTGTATTCACTCATTTCTCTCACAATTCATGATTCATATTCCTCCCTCGCAGTGTGTGTGTGTGTGTGTGTGTGTGTGTGTGTGTGTGTGTGTGTGTGTGTGTGTGTGTGCGCTAGAGGAGACGGAAGGTGTTGTTTGTGATGCCCAGTACTCTGACCTGCAGCTTGTCCCACCTTGAAACAATAACAACAATAAGGAGACAAGGAGGTTGTGTGAGGAGGGACCTTCAAGAGCATCAGTGAGTGCTGGGCCTGGTTGTCCTTCCCTGGGCCTGGTTGTCCTTCCCTTCCCCACAAGAGGAGACAAGCCCCCTCGATTGAGCTGTTTCTCACTGGCACAGCAGGGACACATCTCCAGGGTTCAGGGTTCCCTCACCAAAACCACATGTGGCTCCACAGAAGGTTCCTCACTCAGTTCCTCTCATCCTCTCTGGTGGAGCTGAATGCACAAGGATGCAATGTCTTCTGCAGCTCTGCCCCCTAGAGTTTGATTTGAGCACTGCGGTCAGTGCAGTGTGGTACGGACGCCTGTGGCAGACAGACAGCCGGACACTTCACCAGCATTGACTGGAACTTGTTTCCTAAAGTGACACCTGGACGTGCTCTACACCTATAAAACACATACCCTTAATGTCCCCAAAGTCCCTGAAAGACAGACACAGACGAGCCCGTCCTACATCACAGATGTCCCTGATGCCATACACTGGCCCACGTGAAGGCCACAGCACTGCTCATCCGCTGGCTCACGGCAGCGATGATCCGTCCACGCACGCTCGGCCCCGATCCCGCAGGGGTGCAGATCCGTAATCACACCCGCAACGAACGTAAACAAAGAACAGGGACAGTGAAGAGGATGACGGAGCTCAAAGAGTGAACACAGGAGGAGATCAGCATCATTCTGGTGCTAATGTGTGTCTGATACTGCATTAGCGTAAAGGCCAACATCTGCCCGGCAGGAAGGGGCCCTCCAGAGAACCGGTATGAGAACCGGTACTACAGCACAGCGTGGAAACTATCAGAGCTCAGTGTAAATACACCCGCAACAATAATGTTTATCAAACAAAAACAATAAATCTAATAATCTACACTATAATAAAATGAACGAGGTCTTTATCAGTGTCTTGCTGAAGACCATGTTCAAAGCTTCCGTATTGGAATTCTGGGATCTCTAGTAGCCTCCGCTAATCCGGCGTAATGAAGAGTGAGTGAGAGTGAGAGAGTGAGAGAGTAAGAGAGAGTAATGAAGAGTGAGAGTGAGAGTAAGAGAGAGTAATGAAGAATGAGTGAGAGTAAAGAAGAGTGAGAGTAAGAGAGATTAATGAAGAGTGAGTGAGAGTGAGAGTAAGAGTAAGAGAGATTAATGAAGAGTGAGTGAGTAAGAGAGAGTAATGAAGAGTGAGAGTGAGAGTAAGAGTAAGAGAGAGTAATGAAGAACAAGTGAGAGTAAGAGAGTGAGGGTAAGAGAGAGTAAAGAAGAGTGAGTGGGAGTAAGAGAGTGAGAGTAAGAGAGATTAATGAAGAGTGAGAGTAAGAGTAAGAGAGATTAATGAAGAGTGAGTGAGAGTGAGAGTAAGAGATTAATGAAGAGTGAGTGAGAGTAAGAGTGAGAGTAGATTAATAAAGAGTGAGTGAGAGTAAGAGATTAATGAAGAGTGAGTGAGAGTGAGCGTGAGAGTAATGTAGAGTGAAAGAGACAGAGTAAGAGAGAGTAATGAAGAGTGAGTGAAAGTAAGAGAGTGAGAGTAAGAGAGATTAATGAAGAGTGAGTGAGAGTAACAGAGTGAGAGTAGATTAATAAAGAGTGACTGAGAGTAAGAGAGATTAATAAAGAGTGAGTGAGAGTGAGAGTAAGACAGTGACAGTAAGAGAGATTAATGAAGAGTGTGAGAGAGTGAGAGTAAGAGATTAATGAAGAGTGTGAGAGAGTAATGAAGTCTGTGTGACTGACTCTGAGATTAAACACTGATGAATGAATGAATGATGAGCAGGGGGCGTGGTCACAGTGAACCCCGCTGTTAGAGGTTTAAAGGTGTTTAAATCGGGATGTCAGAATAAGAGTCCCTCCTGAACACTCATTCAGGCTGGTTAAAGGAGTGAAGAGTACGAACCCAACATCAGGATCTTCTCCTCTTCTCTCACATGCTGGATCACAAGGTGCTGGAACTGGGAGAAGTCTCCGAACCAGTCGAACGTGTCCTCTGTTCCGTAGCGTTTATTCCAGTACTCCACGTCCCTGTACTGGGAATTACAGCGGGGTAAAGAGTCCATACTGGAGCAGGACCAGTGATCAGAGCCAGAGGCTGTAGAGTTCACACTGCAGCACGCTGGATGAAGACCTTCAACTTAAAAGTCCTTACAGACTCACAATCACCTTATTATCTATTTATTTATATTTATTAATATTTATTATCAAACTCAGATAGATCAGAGAGGCTTCAGACTGCAGCGTGAGCCACACGCTGCAACACGCTGGAGGAAGACCTTCAACTTAAAAGTCCTTACAGACTCACAATCACCTTATTATCTATTTATTCATATTTATTATTATTTATTATCAGACTCGGAGGCTTTAGAGTTCAATACTTCTCACACACGGCAGCACGCTGGAGGAAGACCTTCAGACTTCCTTACAGACTTATTTCTCTGTTGATTTATATTTATTATTATTTATTATCAGACTCAGATCAGAGAGGATTTGGACTTCCGACTGCAGCCTGAGCCACACGCGGCAGCACGCTGGATGAAGATTTCAACTTAAAAGTCCTTAACGAATCACAGTCACGTTATCTATTTCTCTATTTATTTATTATTTATTATCAAACTCTGATCAGAGTGAGAGGCTTTCGAGCTTTATCAGTCTATTTAGTTATCTTTATTTATTCATTTGTCTACTTATTTATTTTTCTATTTATTTATCTGTTTTTGTTTCATTGTATATTGTTTGTTTGTTTATTTATTTACTGTTGCTGTTATTGCTATTGTTGTTGTTTGTGTTTGTTGTAGGATTATATTATTAAATTCATTATATTAAATATTATGTAATTGATCAGAATGATTTATTAATGGTTAATGATCTAAAAAATAGAAATTAAGGATTCAATAATATCTGAATTCTAATAATTTATAACTTTAAAAGTAATAATTACAGAAATTAAAAACTAAATTCAGAACCACGTTTTCTGTCCCTTGGTGGACTAACCAACCTTTATTTGACCAGTTTTAGATCTTGATCTGGGCATATTCTTGATCTTGTTTTAACTCATAGTTTTAATGCTGTTGATGTTAAAAGTGGAGAATCAGCATTCTCAGATCCAATGACTCTTATGTTTAAGTTGCTCCACAACCTTCTGCTTTACAGAATCCAGTATAAAATTGCTTTGATGGTTTTTAAAGCTTTGAAAGGACTTGCACCAACATATGTTGTTGACATGCTTTGTATGTATGTGCCTGCGAGATCATTAAGGTCTGCATCCCAATCACTGTTGTAACCCTTCCATGATCTCGTCTTAAGCACAAAGGGGATTGTGCTTTTACTGTTGCTGCACCAAGGATCTGGAATGGTCTCCCAAGTGAATCAGACACAGTCTGTGACTGTATCAGGGCTGTAGAATGGTCTTCCAGCTGAAATGCATCATCTGCGACCGTTTTACAGTAAATCTAAGCAAAGCAGCTGTTAAACTGTTTAATTATGTGTATTTTTGGTTTTAAATGTGCTTTTTAAACAAAATGTACTATTTAAACTTAGACCCTAATTTTACCACACAGCGTTATACAGAAGGGATTGAAAATATACAGAAACATGCAAATGTACACAATACAAATAATTGCAGGAACAATAAAATAAGTAAACAATAAATAAGTATAACATGATAAAAATAAGTGAACAGTAAATAAATCATAAAAAGAAATAAATTCATAATAAATTAAAGATAAAAATTAAAGTAAGCAAGTAAAAAATACTAAAAACCTACAATTTACAATGGTAAATAAAATGTTAAATATAGATGTTAAAATGTTAAAATAAAAAATGATTCATTAATTTGTTTAAAAATCAGATGATGACTAAACCAAGCTAAAACATGTGCAAATGGTTTGATAAAGTCGTTTAGATGGTCATTAACAGTGCTGGCAGGACCGTTCACACTGCCACTGGTTCTGGGTTCTGTGATGGGTTCTCCAGTGTCATACAAATGAGGACACTTAATAGATGGTCTTGTGTTTCAACACCCCTTTAAAGGACTGAATATACCATAGGACAGCTATCTGGTTTAGCTGGTGACCAGTAATCACCACATACAGATCAGAAACACAACATAGACTGTTTTGTGAACAGCAGTTCTGTTTCCACAGCAGATGATCATGTCTGTGTATAGTCTCTATATTATATATTATATATATTTATATTTATATAGTGTTTTCTTACTAAATTATGTCTTTTTCTACTTTTTCTATCCGTCCTCTGGACAAACTACTCATAAATTACTGATAAGGGGACATTATTGATAAAGGAACGTTCTTGATAAGGGGACATTATTGATAAGGGGACATTATTGATAAGGGGAAATTATTGATAAGGGGACGTTATTGATAGGGGGATGTTATTGATAAGGGGACGTTATTGATAAGGGGATATTATAGATAAGGGGATATTATTGATAAAGGGACGTTATTGATAAGGGGACGTTATTGATAAGGGGACGTTGTTGATAAGAGGACGTTGTTGATAAGGGGACATTATTGATAGGGGGATGTTATTGATAGGGGGATGTTATTGATAAGGGGATATTGATAAGGGGATATTATTGATAAGGGGACGTTATTGATAAGGGGATGTTATTGATAAGGGGATGTTTTTGATAAGGGGATATTATTGATAAGGGGATATTATTGATAAGGGGACATTATTGATAAGGGGACATTTTTGATGAAGGGATATTATTGATAAGGGGATGTTATTGATAAGGGGACGTTATTGATAAGGGGACATTATTGATACATGTAGTGAAGTAATGATAGTGTGACGGAGGACACAATAGTAACAGAAGCAGATAATTAGGTTGTGTGTAAATCTCTGTAATAGTAAATATACTGTTTTTTTTTTTTACATATATCACTTTCTGGGTGTAACCGGGATCTCGAGATTGTCGCATACCACGTGATGCAAACAACAATAAATCTCACACACGAGTGGTCAGTGAGCCCGCGTGCCCAGGGCAGTGGGCAGCTCTATTTTCTTCAGTTGGACCCTGTCTGTTCAGGAATTGAACCCGGCAGCCTTCCAGTCACATTATTTTACTCTTATTTATTATTATTTATAAAATTATCTTTTTATTTATTGCTTAATAATTATTTGTGATGTAATTATTAAAGCGTTATTGTAAAATGAATTAATTTATTTTTGTTTGTTATTTTATTTAAGAGTCCGCTGTTTCCGGTCCTGGCTGAAGGCGGGCTGATGACGCACTTCCTTTGGCGGGCTTGTTTGAGGATTCAAAGCAGAGCCGTTACAGCTCGAGGAGCTCGGATTTTCTCAGGACCTCTCAGAAGCTCTCGGACCCTCTCGGACCCTATTGGACCCTATTCCCGGCCGGACCTGCCCCCGGCTCCCCGCTCCTCCGCAGGTCAGCGTCCCTTTTCCCGCCGTTTTGAAATGGCGGACTTTTACTTCAGGTTAGCCTCCGAGCTAACGGTCAGTGTGTGAGAGTCCGACTGCTGTAGGGGTGATGCCGCCGCGGTCAGCCGGACTGGACTCCTTTGGACGTGTGGAGCAGAGACCCGCACGTCGGTTCTGACCCGTTAGAGGCCACTGGCTGAGTGTGAGGCCGATCACGTGACTTTGTTTGTCAACACTTTAAGGTCAATAAAAGCAGTGAAACACATTTACCACAAACAGCTGCTTATTGTCAGCTTTGTTAAAGTGTTTAATGGGTCAGAACCGCGAGGACCGGTCCATCTCACTTTTAGCAGGTACAGTGAGGAACAAAGGACTCAAAGTCACCTTTAACATCCTCTAAAGGGGCTGTTAAATCACCGAGGCAACTTATGGGGTACTAAGGAGTGTGTGTGTGTTTGTGTGTGTGTGTGTGTGTGTGTGTTTGGAGTTTACAGCTTCTTGTGACTGGAAGGTTTCCCATTCAATCCCCTGATCAGGCAGGACTGAACTCCCAGCTGGATGGGGCTGCCCCCGCTGGTGTTAAGGCAGTGGGACCATGGCTGTCTCCTCGTTTGTGTCTTCAGGCTGTAACCCTGTTCTTTGTCTCTACTTTTGCAGGCATGTCGTGGGATTTCGTCTTTCCCGTTTCTTTGGACGACCTGTTAAAATCAGGAGCCACCAACCAGTATGTGGTCCAGGACGTGGTGTCTCCTAAACAGCTACCCTCCCACCTCAGCAGTGCGTAAACCGAGCTCCTCGCCCTTCAGTCGGCGTATTGTTGGCGTACGCATGTCGTACTGTCACCGCCTGTTACCTAAACGTGTGCATTTATTATGCATTAACTACGTTCTCTCCTTCTCCCTGAACCAGACTTTAAAGCTGCTTTGCGAAGCCAGGGTCCCCTCTGCATTTTGGAACATTTTGACACCCTGTACAGCGTCCTGCAGTAAGTCCAGCACAGAGTCCCTGCTGTCCAGCATCACAATAAGTAGCTGAGTTTACGCTGATGTAGGTGGCTTAGTGTGTCTTCTGCTCTTCGTTTTAAAGGCACTGTCGCACAGTGAATGTGGCTTTGAAAGAGGACACGCTGGAGTTTCTCATACAAGGTTGGTTTTTATTATTAAATGCTTTCTCACGTAACTGCCTACGTGTCCCTTAATTCATCACATCTCTGTGTTCACAGTGGTCAGAGGCCTCTCCGTCTCTCTGCCGGCTCTTCTGATGTCCGGCGCTTTGTCTGCAGCTGACCGGAAACAGCAGCTCAATGCTGTGAAGATGAGCGTGTTCCTGCTATGTAAGCTCACAGAGAATCTGGAGAGCGACTCCTGCAGGGAAAGCATAGTCACTGCGCCCAGCAAGGTACTGTGCTGTTAAACGAAGACAAACCAGTAGGAATCCCTGAAAGGGACACTTTAGTTTAGTATAGACAGAGTGTCAGAGATTGGAATTTGGTTCCAGGACAGAAGTGTCTGGGTGCTTGTCTTCCATGTGTATTGAAGAACCAAGCAGAGACGGACTTGTTCATTGGGCTCTTGGTACAGGTCTGAGTTTTGACCTTTGCCATCAAGTACAAAGGGCTGGTCCATTTGCTTTGAAGGTCAGTATCAGGGTTCTGAATGTGATGTTCAGCTGCAGGAAGGTAGCCAGCTCCAACACAAACCTAAGCCCAGTGATGAGACCATGGCAAATGTGAGCCGAGTGACCGAGAGATTGTGGTGTTGAGCTCTCTGATTGGTGGGTAATCTTGGTTGAGCAGTGGAGATTGACTGCTTTGCTGTAAGGGCCCACCCACATCCAACTGGAAACCAATCACGACACTGCTTTCCACCCAAAGAAATGGGTGCTGGAGCCTGATTGGTAGCTTACAGTGTGTGTGTGTGTGTGTGTGTGTGTGTGTGTGTGTGTGTGTGTGTGTGTGTGTGTGTGTGTCAGTGAGCTCAGTCACTTTCCTCTTCGTGGGTCACACAGCTTTGAGCATGTTCTTTGGTAATCTGAGGGCAGTCAGTAATCACTGGTAAGAAAATCCAAAACAGTCGGAGTTGATGTAGGTAATGGTCCTTTGGAACCGGAACTGTAGTTCTGCGATCTGATTTAAGAACACGGTTCTACCCTAAATCAGTGTTCAAAGATTGTGCTTCTTATCACTTATAAAAAAAATAAAATATGAAAATATCTTTTGAAATGCGATTGTTTTCCAGGGCCGTAAAAAGGAGAAGGCATCTGGCAATGGTTTGCTGCAATGGGACAGTGATCGAGACACGGTGTTGCAGTGCTTGACCCAGCTGCTCCAGTTGGATATTCACTGTCTGTGGAACCTCTCACTGGTGGAGGAAGAGTTTGTCAGGTGGGTTTGATCCTGTTTCTGTGAATTCTCAGATGTAACTGCTCCATTCCCACGTGTGCTCTCAGACAGAGATCTCAGATTTGTAGCACGGGGACAGCAGAACCAACGATTCAGACCTTTTCTCTCACAGAACTCCAGTTTTTATGCTGTTATAAATGTTCCTGTCTGTAATACTGTGTGTTCTCCTTTTCTCCATCTGCCGTGGGCTGTACGTAGCTGTGTGACGTGTTGTTGTTATAAGCTGTTGGAGAATCCCACTATTGGTCACGTGAAGAACAAAACCACACGCGATGGCATCATCCATGTGCTGGGAGTGATGGTGAAGAGCTACAACCACATGCTTGGTTAGTAAATGTGTACACGTGCGTAGTGGAAGCAGTGTTGTCGGACCGAACGGTGTGAACTCGGACGAGTTTGTATGTTGGTGCTATAAATAGTAAATAATCTGTGTGTGCTGCGCGTTTGTTACAGGTGTGTGTGTTCGAGTGATTCAGCTGCTGCAACATTTTGAACACCTCTCCTCAGTGTGTGCACAGGCGGTGTCGGCTTGGAGCTCAGAGTACGGCGTCAAAGCCGTCGTCGGAGAGATCATGAGGTAAAAGGCTTTAAGTTGGTGGGATCTGCCCTCTTTAAAAACACAGGAGACGCACGGCTGGTTACAGGTTCTGATGATGTTCATCGTGTCTCCACGTTGCGTCTGTGTTTCAGGGAAATCGGGCAGAAGTCTAGTGATGAGCTGGCCAGAGAGGGCTCTGGGGTGAAGGCCTTCTCTAGCTTCTTATCTGAGCTCAGCTCTCTAGTGCCTGAAGTTATGATCCCAAACATCAGCGTGCTCCTCACACATCTGGAGGGAGAGGTACCCATACGTTCACAAAACGCTGTGCCAGTTATTAGGCTTGATGTTAAGTCCCCAGTTTGATTCATCTCTCTGTCTCAGAGTTCCAGTATGCGTGTGGCAGTGTGCGAGGTGTTGGGCGAGGTGCTGGTGCGCGTGTTAAGCGGTGATAAGCTGGACGATTGTGGCCGAGCAGACCGAGACCGTTTCCTCGACACTCTTCAGGAGCACATTCACGACACCCACTCGCACGTCAGAGCTCGGGTGCTGCAGGTGTACACCCGCATCGTCAACAGCAAGGTACGGATCCGCAGCTTTTATTTATTATGAAAAACGATTTCCTCCTCAAACAGACGATCACCTGCCTGTGTTTCTGCCTCAGGCGCTGCCGTTATGTAGATACACTGAGGTGATGGAGTTGGCCGTTGGGCGCCTCGGCGATAAATCGGTCCAAGTGTGTAAGAGCGCCATCCAGCTCCTGGCTGCCTTCATCGCTCATAATCCATACAGCTGCAAGGTAAACTCAAAGATGTGTTCATCTTCTGATGAATGTTATTTTGTTTACTCTTACTGGAGCGGTGGGCATCCCGAGAGCAGCTGGCCAGAGCCAGACCATGGCTACCATAAAATGGGCTGCGACCCACGTCAGTTCTAAGCATGACACACGATTCCGCTTAAGCTTTCACTACTTCAGACATGCAACCTCCCCTGCCTGGTGATCTGACCCCTCACAGTTCTGAGCGCACTGCTGCTTACCGTTTCAGATCACTTAACTCCAGTTAAACTGCATTAATAAAGGAATTCAGTACGTGTTGAATATATGGGTGAAAACGTGGGTGGTTTGAAGGTTTAACACTGCAGATATTCCAGCAGGCGGGGCTTTAACTAATGAAGTCGCCTCTTTAAACATCTTTGCAATGGTTTTTCTGATCTGGTCAGCTGAGCAGCGAGGATTTGAAGAAACCTCTAGAAAAGGAGACCGCCAAACTCAAAGAGCTGAAGGAGAGCATGAGGCAGGAAGAACCAGGTACATTCCTCCACCAGCTTTTTTAGTGCTAATGGGTAACCCAGTGATGATACCAAGGCGAATGTGAGCTGACTGGATGAGAGTCTGAGTTCTTCTGTGTTCTGATTGGCTGGTAATCTTGACAGGGCAGTGGAGATTGGCTGCTCTGTTGTAAGGGCCCGTCTACATCACAAAGCTCCTCTCCTCAAATTGTCCTTTAGAGACCTGTAGGAGAAAGAGTGGGAGGTGCTGACACTGTGTGTGTGTGTGTGTGTGTGTGTGTGTGTGACAGTGACAGTCACAGTTTGAGTCTCATCTCTCTTGAATCCAGTCAGCTGTGAACTGTGTCTTTGGTAATCTGAGGGTTTGAAAGTAAGCTCAGTAACATCACTTTGATGGTTGTTTCTCTTTTCAAATCACTGGTGAAATATACGTTTTATTAACGTTGTCCTGTGTTTATTCTTAGTTGCTGTAATATCAGCATCTGATCTATGGGCTGCAATGGAGCCAGAGGTCTTGAACACAGTCAGAGCTCAGCTGGAGGCTGGAAGTGATGCAGATGATGATGATGATGATGAAGAGGAAAAGGAAGATGAACAGAACCGGAGTGACAGGGACACTGCTGTCCTGATCGCACAGTACCTCAGACACAATAAATACAGGTACTAAAAAAATAAAACACACGAAATGGGTGTCTCTCAGTACAGCATCAGTTTCTAATGGTGTCCTGTGATGATCTGTCCCGTGTTGATAGTGTCCAACAGCGTCCCACACATTTTCAATCAGGGACCGGTTCCATTCCTGCTTCCATTCTGAGTGACTCCATGACCATCTAGTACAACACTATTGCAGTCTTTGGTGACGTGGTGTTGGGACACTTCACACGTCGATGTCAATCCTACCCACCAAGTTTCATTGCTGTTGGTCGAATCCCTCTCGGTGCAGCAATTTATTATACGTTTAAAAACGATCTATGTGCTCATCTTTTGTGTGTGTGTGTGTGTTTAGGCAGGCGGTTGATCTGTGTGTCCGAGCCCACAGTCGTTACCCGGACTCTCCATTCTTCTCTGCTCTGACTGATGTGAACCCAGACACCCTCCTCAACACACTGGCTTCTCTCTTTAAAGGTCAGTGTGGAAATGGACACGTTCCCATTCCTGTTTGATGGCTGCATGTGTAGCTTTGTGAAATGGTGTGGACAGTGCAGATTCATTCATTCTACAGGTTGAGAGGTGATTGCTGGCTATGCGTTTGTGTAGACCAGTGGTTCTCAATCCTGATACTGGGGAACCACTGGGCTGCGGCAGATTTGGGGGATGAATCACCGGTGCAGACGAACAGCTGTGCTGTCTACCTTTCAATCTGGCTTCAGATTCCGCTGCGTGGGGAAAAGAGCGGCACCGTCACTGTATAATGTACAGTCGCAGTATAACGCGACTGCTCTGTTTCAGCTGACTGTAATCTCTTACCCTCCAAAGGTCCGGAGGACAATGTGGCCTCAGAAGCAGCAGGGAGTGGTCCTCCCCCGACACCTCAGAAGGAAGGAGGGAAGGAGCCTGATGAGGGGAAGGAGAGTGAGCTGAAAAAGCAGGAGATGTTGGTCCAGTACCTGAAGGACACGGAGAGCTTTGCCCTGCAGGTGGAAAAAGCCATTGCTGTCATTAACAACATGCTTTACTGGAAAACGACTACAGGTAAATAGTTGTGTGGTGTGTTCATTGTGTCAAACGGACGATTTAGGTCATATAACACATGATCTGTGCAGACCAGCCTGTTCAGTCTCTCAAAGCAGCCACGTTGTTACTGTGTTACTGTGTTACTGTTACACAGTGGTTCAGGAGGCCGTGCAGTTCTGCGTGACGGCCCGTGAGTTCAGCGTAGCGCACTCTGTGTGTGGAGTCAGGAAGATGTTGCCGCTGGTCTGGTCCACCGATGCTGCAGTAAAAGACGCTGTAATACAAGCGTACAGACGCCTGTACCTCAACCCTCACGGGGACAGCACTAGGTAAGTGTTTTTGGGATTTTCTGTTGGGTTCTCTCCCCATCGGAGTAAAGCCCACCCAAGAACCATATGATTAGTGTAACACTGATCATCAGTATTAGTTTGTGCTGTATTTTACTGTATTTAGAGCTGAGAGTAAACGATTGAGGGTCTACATGCGTTTGTTTCATTTGCTTCTCTCTGTTTGTTCAGGGCCAAAGCCCAGACTCTTGTGGACAGTCTGTCTGAATTAATGATTGATGCCTCACTGGGAACCGTTCAGTGTCTGGAGGAAATAGTAAGTGGTTTTATCTGCTCGTCTGTTAAATCAGTGCTGATTCCATCACGCAGTGGGTTCGGTTTACGCTGCTGAATCTGGTTTACAGCGTCAAACTTCACAAGGATGGTCAGTTGTTAAGCTGAGTAGGAGATCAGAGTCTGAGAACACTAATGTGAAATCTTGGACTGCAGTTGAACATTAGAACGATATCAGCAGCCCCTTTGATTGCACATTCTGATCTGTCTGCTTGTCTTCGTCACTGTAGGTGCAGGAGTTTTTCAGCACTGAGAGCGCTCTGCAGGCGTCTGTAGTGCAGGCGTTGTGGGAGAGATTCTCCGGGAAGAGGGAGACGTCTGCGCTGCACAGGAGAGCTGCAGTCCTGCTGCTGGGCATGGCAGCACGGTGAGACCCCCCCCGTTCACCTACTGTCTGACATTTATAGCAGAAGATGAAGCTTCGGTCTCAGACTTTAACCAGTCTGTTTAAGAAAATCAATATAGAGGTGTCTTTCAATACTGTATTGATTAATCCTTCACCTGTAAAGTTCAGACAGCAGTTCATGTGTTTAAACACACACCACTAGACGGCAGTGTTGTACTCGGTCTTCACACTTTTAACCAGATGTTTTTTTGATTGACCTTAAATTTAATTAATTACAATATTCCTACAGTATCACTATCGTAACCCCTGTATCACGATGCACATCATATCACCAGGTTCTTGTCAACACACCAACCTAACACCTCATTGTTTGTGTGCAGTGCTGAGAGGGAGGTGGTGCTCAGTAATTTGGATACGCTCTGTTCTGTGGCGCTGGGAGAGAAAGTGACCGAAGATTACCTGCTGGCCAGAGACACGGTCATAACCATCGCCAGTATTACTGACCACGTCCGGGTAAGTCCGCGTTTCACCTCGGTTCACACTGCGCATTTATATATGGTGCCTTAAAAGTATTCAAACCCCACATTTTTCATCCTGTCTTACCAGAAGAAGTGTGGCATGTGTGCTCGGCCCCCTGGAGGCAGTACTTTGCAGGACCATCTCTCACTGCAATTGCATGTCTTTGAACATCTCTAGCAGCTTTAGTTTAGCTGCACACTATAGCTAGAGCCTTTTTACGAAGCATGAGAGCTGGGAACCGTAGGGTTCCCTCAGGAACAATACAGTACAAATGGAGGAGAAGGGAACGATGACGTAGAAAGAATCAAATTAAATACTGCTCTGCAAGATCTTCAGAGCGTGGGATGTTTTTATAACCTTACCCTGCTTTAAACTTCTCCACAACTTCATCTCTGACCTGTCTGCTGTTCCTTGGTTTTCACGATGCGGTTTGATCACTAATGTTCTTCACAGAACCGCTGTAGTTACACTGAAAATAAATAACAGTGACACACTAAGTAGCAGATCCTGAAGGCAGTACATTTATGTTTGTGGGAGCAACGTGAACAATGTAGTAATGGGGTATGAATACTTTTTCACGTGTGTTTATAATGAAGTTTCTTCTCTTTGTTTCAGCAATCTAAAGGAGCTCCGTTCAGGTTACCAATGGACCATCATCTCTTCAGCTGTCTGACCCAGGCCATTGCTGATGGTATGCCAGGAGTTTAGGCAATCACCTCCTTTACATACGGTCCTACAGGCAGATCTGTGCTTCTGCATCAGAACATTGTAGGCTCTCTGCCATGGCCTGTTCAGGCGACCTACACCATGTGAGAGTTGCTGTAACTGCAGAGCGACACAAACACAATCAGGGGTTTCTATACCATGGTATGTGTCACCTTAGCGTGGTACAAAACTGAAACGGAGTGGTTATGCTGGGGTAGGAGCAGTTAGTAGAAGCACATTTGAAGGAGAGAAGAGTTTGACGTCTCTGTTTTCTGTAGGAGTCGTCTTGTCTGACCCCTACTGGCAAACTTTCATGGAACAAGCTGTTCGCCTCATCTACTTTCTGGCTGAGTCATCTGACCAGCTGTGTGCCCGCCTTCTTCAGAGATCTGCTCGACTCCTGTTGGCGCAGATTACAGAGGGCGGGGAGACCGAGCAGTCACAAGGGTCCGAAGGGTCTCAAGACTCGGAGCAGCAAGGTAAGGAAGCAGTCTGGGTTCCGCGGGGGGTACGGTCTTGGCTCCTTTGTTTATTTGTTTATTAAAATATAGTGGCATTGTTTTACCTTTGAAAACATATTTCCAAAGAGATTAGTAACAGTTTGGTGTGTGTTTATCAAAAGTTTGTGTACCCCATATAAAGGTAGATTTATGATTATGATTCGTATTTGTGGATAATCACCCCTGGTCTCCTCTTCTCTCTGTTACGGGGTTGTGACGATTGTGTGTAGTGAACAGTGTGAGTTTGGCCCACCTGCTGTCACTGTGTGGAGCTGTGGCCTTCTGGCAGGTATCTCACCTGGAGAGGAGTGTGAGTACTGAGTTCAGGAGGAGGAGAGGAGAGAAGGAGGAGAAGGAAGAGAAGGAGAAATGGCCTGCTTCCAAGAACAAGGTTTGTTTCTCTTTGGACATCTGACCAATGGAGCATCCCAGGCGTACCCTGGGATTTTGGACATTGTCTGCATTAGTGTGAACTGCGCTCTACACGTTTGAATCGCTCATTGTGTCCAGACGAAACCTGCCATTCATCTGCTCACATCGGTTGAACTGACATGCTGTGAGGAGCTCACTGCACGTTAAACGCAGCGCTGAACCTCGTGGCCCCAAAACCAAGAGATGCTTACTTAGCTGATTATTTATGATCATTTATTTGTCTTAAAAGGACACGCGTCAGATGTTCTCCTGAACACAGGCGTTATCATTAAAACCTAAGATACTCAGAGGTTTTTCTTCTAGATGTCAGTAACAGAATTTAGGTGTTTGAATTTGAAAATGCTTTCTTCAAAAATGTACTTTTATCATTTAATTTTACCTTATTTTTATTATTTATGTATCTGTATTATACCTTCTCAGGACTTTTATTCTGAAATTTGACACTGAACAAAGAGAGCAAACAGCCCCTCCTTTCTATTTTCCTCTATTATCTAAATACTGTATTCGGGTCTGTGATGTCATGAGCCTTCCCCTCCCCCTCATGAGCCCCACCCCCTCTCTCTGATCAGTCAGAGTCTGTATGCAGGTTGATCATCAGCCCCGCCCCCTCTCTCTGATCAGTCAGAGTCTGTATGCAGGTTGAGCTTGGTCTTTAACACAGGTGCGTGTAGTGATGAAGCCTCAGGAGCAGAACAGATCTGATGATCCAGTGTAAGATCAGCTGATGGCTCCTTCAGGGAGGGAAGGAGGCCACCTCCTTTTTCATTCATGGTATTTGTCTGAACCCTATCCAGGAGGCCAATGACAGCTGTGTGGAGGAGGAGCTTGGGCTGACCGGTGCCTCCGCAGAGGACACAGAGGCAGAGTTTATCCGGAAGATTTGTGAAACGGAGCTGTTGGCTGGTAACTTTTTACAGAGAAAGAAATAAGTCTGAGATGAGTTTGCCCCTTTAGATTTCTGCAGACTGCTTTCTCCCCGTGTATCTGCAGATGGAAACTTGCTCAGCGTCTTTCTACCACTGCTGGTGAAGGTCTGCAGCTCTCCTGGAAGATACTCTCACACGCAGCTCACCACTGCCGCCTGCCTTTCCCTCTCTCAGTACATGATGATCAGGTAAGACACACCCTGTACTCTGTCCATGAGATCCATTCTTAAATACGCAGCCACGTCATTTGACCCTCCTCTTGCATTTATATTTGTTTTACAAACTATTTATAAAAAACATTTAAATGTTTATATACATGAACCAACTATGACCACCTCTCTGTCCACTCTATCAGCTCCTCTGATCACACAGGAGCTCTTTGTGGTTCTATAATTCCAGACTGTAGTTCATCTGTTTCTCTGCAGACTTTATTCTCCTCCTTTCACCCTGATCTTCAATGATCAGGACCCCACAGGACCACCACAGAGCAGATATTATGTGGGTGGTGGTTCATTCTCAGCACTGCAGTCACACTGACATGGTGGTGGTGTGTTAGTGTGTGTTGCTGGTACGAGTGGATCAGACACAGCAGTGCAGCTGGAGTGTTTAAACCCCTCAGTGTCACTGCTGGACCGAGAACAGTCCACCAACCAGAAACGTCCAGCCGACAGCGTCCTGTGGGCAGCGTCCTGTGAGCACTGATGAAGGACTAGAGGACGACCAACACAAACTGTGCAGAAACAGATGATCTTCTGTCTCTGACTTTACATCTACAAGGTGGAGACACTCGGTAGGAGTGTCTGATAGAGTGGACAGTGAGTGGGCACAGTGTTTACGCTGACTTCACTTCTACAAGGTGGAGACAGTAGTCCACTGTCCATTGTTCACATTTGTTTCTCCTTCAGTCCAGCAGTCTGTAAGGACAATATCCGTCTGCTCTTCACCGTTCTGGAGAAGTCTCCTCTCCCAGTTGTCAGATCTAATGCCATCATTGCGCTGGGAGACCTGACCGTTCGCTTTCCCAACATTCTGGAGCCGTGGACTCCTAACCTGTACAGCAGGTACCGTGGCCATCTCTGCACCACGTCTCTAACACGTTCATTTCTGCCTGTGATCTCCTAACCACTGACTGTGCGCCTGTGCAGGCTGTGCGATGAAAACTCTTCAGTGCGTTTGACGGCCATTACGGTCCTGACCCAGCTGGTGTTGAAGGACGTCATGAAAGTCAAAGGGCAGGTCAGTGAGGTCGCTGTGCTCCTGCTCGATCCTGAGCCGCACATCTCCAGCCTCGCTCTCAACTTCTTCAACGAGCTCTCTGCAAAGGTGCGCACGCCGTTCTTCCTCCTGGTTTAATGTGTGTGAGCAGAACCGCTCCGTGGATGAGGTTTATGTGAGAGGAGATAGTTGAACATTTGATCAAGCAGTTTAATTCAATCCTCACAGTTAAGATCAATCTTCGTGTTTATTCGGGAGAACAAACCTTAGCGGTGTGCTTTTCTGTCAGGATAACGCCATCTACAACCTGCTGCCGGACATCATCAGCCGCCTGTCGGATCCTGAGAGAGGCATGAGAGAGGAGCAGTTCAACACCATTATGAAGTGAGTGACGACACCCTGCACGACACCCTGCACGACACCCTGCACGACACCCTGCACGACACCCTGACGCTACTCTTATTATTCTTCCTTTAAATCACTATTTTATTCACTTTATTACTAATCAGTTTACAGTATCTCAGTCTGATACTCGCATTGAACAACTATTAAAGGTGACTTTATTCTTTTCATTCATTTGGTTTGTATTCTTCTGTGTAATTTTGCTGGATTTCTTTTAATGTCATTTTTAATCAGCCTTTGAGTTTTAACACGTGTTCAGAGCAGCCAAGCATTTACTGCATTTACAGCTTTAACGAACCGGATTTATTAAATTAAACTAAAATGAAAATAGTTTATATAGTTATCAGTACAAACAGCTCAGATTAGACAGCCATTAGAATTAAAAAGATTTAATAACGACTGTGAAATTAATACCTAAAGAATATTTCAACATTAAATGTGAAAGAACTAAAAATTAAAAATGAACAAAACAAATTGAAGAAACATAATGAATAAAATAAAAATGCTTTAAAATAAAACTATTGAAAATATTGATGAAATAATAAAATAAAAGTTAAAACAGGCTCGTTTTCCTCACCGTCTCCTCTCCTCTGGTACTTTTCCGTTGTCTTCTGTTTGTCTCGGCTGATCGGAGTGAAAATGAGTGTTGTGGTTGAAGTCAATCTGAGCACTTCTGCGTTCACAGGCAGCTGTTTTCATACATCACTAAGGAAAGACAGACGGAGAGTTTGGTGGAGAAACTGTGTCAGCGTTTCCGGACCGCAAAGTGAGAATCAATCCACTAAACACTCTGTCTGTGTGTGTCTGTCTCTGTCTGTGTGTGTCTGTCTCTGTCTGTGTGTGTCTGTCTTTCTAAAGCCACTCAATCTGAGCGTTTAATGTCTTGTCCTCTCTATCAGGACGGAGCGTCAGTGGGCAGACCTGGCCGTGTCTCTGTCTCTGCTGTCCATGTGTGAACGTGGCTTTAAGAAGCTGCAGGAATGCTGGGATTGTTACAGTGACAAACTCACTGAAGATGCCGTTTACCAGCCTCTGCTCTCCATCCTGGCTAAACTCCGTCGCAGAGCCAAACCCCAGTTTAAGGTACTGTGTACACACACACTGTCACAGAGTCAAGCGCGCACACACACACTTGCAGCCTGTTGTGAAGTGTATGTCATTTCTAAATTAGCCTGGACTGGGGACAGAAGTCCGGTTGGGTCGATGGATTCATGCTATTGGTGCCACGTTCAGAGGCCATCAGTGAGGCATTTAGCTCATCGTGTTTTATAATCAATCACACTTGTTTGTAAAGGGTTTTTACAGCAGAAAGCAGATTCACAGGCGTTTCATAAAAGACCAACAACCGGTAAACCACAGTAAACCAGACCAAGACCACAGTATGGGCAGAACTTTCAAAAGGAGCCCATCCTGCCCTGGTCATCACACCATATAACTAATGTAATAGTAGTGATGGTCTGTAACGGAGACTGGGAAGGTGTGGTCAACTTGTCCAAGCTGGGTTGCCGTAGCTGAAGGGTGGGCAGCTGGTGTGATGTCAGTCCAGACAGGTGATGAGGAGATCTGACCACAACAGCCACACTAACGTCATATCTCTTACTGTGCAGACTCAGGTGGAGGAGTTTGAGAAGAAGCTGACGGCAGTGCACACTAAAGGTCTGGAAAACGTGGAGAACGAGGAGAGTGAGCAGCAGCTGGAGGATCAGAACCCTTTGACCCCCCTGCCCAAAAGCACTCGCAAAACACGAGGTAAGCGTTCTCCTCCTCGCCGTTTAACGCAGACTAGGACTGAAATGAGACGTACTCCAACACCATCAGCATCCCGTCAACCGACTAAGGCCCTGTTCACCCCTGACATGGTCATTACTGACCAGGACACCATACAGGTGTGACTTTGGTACGGTGTGTTCTGTACAGTCACTCAAACCACGTTCAGAGGTGGTCACACACTAAGCGTCTGTGTACATCTCGGACAGCAAAGTCCCAACCACGTCACTGCCCCGTCCAGGAGTCAGCTGAGCACACTACAATAACTATGAAACCTTGTAGCTGGTGCTCAGGCGAAAATATGTTCCTCATGTCGTCAGTTTAATTTCTACACGCCCCTCGTCCAGCGGGAAAGAGGAGAGCTCTGCACGCTGATGTCCGCTGTGACCAGCGCCGCAGAGACGTGTCCAGATAGATATCCTTCCCCTCATTCTTTCTGTTTTCATCTCAGGACGTGCAAAGTCCAGGCTGGAGGAAAGTGATTTGGTGACGCCCAAGCGATCTCGCGCACGCCCCAAAACCGTCATCACCTTCAGCAGCGATGAGAGTGAAGATGAAGAAGGTGAGAAACTGATGTCTAGAAAGTTCCGGTTCTTTTGCAAGTGTTTTATTTATTTCGCTGAGGGAACCCTCCCCAGGGTTCCGTAAACTTCTAACGAGTTGATCTGATTGTGCTCTGCTTTCTGTCTACGTTCTCTCGTGGACTCAATTTCCAGATGCTGTCATGGCCGAAAGCGAAACCCCAACAGTGACCACGCCCATCTCACGTACCCGACGCACTCGTCTGCGCCACTGACCCTTCGTCTCTCCGTCTTCCTTTTTGTTCGTATTTGTGTCCGTCGTATGTTCTTTCGCGCTCATTTTTATTTTATTTTATTTTATTTTATTCAACACAGTTTTAAAAATCACTTTGTTTGTAACTTGTTTACTTGTGAATCATATTAAACCCACTTATGAACTGTTTGTAAAAAGTCTGATTTGTCTGGAACCTTCGTCCCAACTTGGATCCAATGAGGGACGAGCAGAAATGTGTAGCTAATTGGAATGAACTCTTATTGTGGGTGTGTCCTGTTTGAGGCAGCTCATCCTGTCCCACTGTCCTTCCCACTTACACCAGTCACACACTGCATTAGTGATGTACCTTCAGCTTCTGCTGTAGCTACAATGGATTTAAATGGACAGACAATCGGATCCACTGGCTGATTCTCAGTCTGTTCTTGTAAGTTCCTGCGACCGTGTTCTAAAGTCCTCATCTGCCCCCGTCTCATCCTAACACCCTGCTGTGTTTCACTGGTGTTACTGAAAATGCATCAGGCGACTGTTTTACAAAATGTTAGTCCAACATTGCTGTTCTTTGTATTGATGATCTGTCACTGATGTTCTAGATAACTGGGGCAGAACATAAGGCAGGTCTTATGGTGTGCTACCAGTATGCATTGGTCAGTACCTACCAAAAGTGCTTGAAGGAGGACAACCAGTGAACCAGCAGCAGGTTGTGGGATGTTTATAGATGTCCCCCCTCACAGCTTACAGGACTTGAAGGCTCTGCTGTAACGTCTGACTGACCGTCTGACGTAATATCCCTGACTGGGGTCCGACTGGGTCCGACCGGGCGGTTCTGGTGAAGGTCTGATCTTATCTTAAAGGTGTTTGGATGAACAGGGTTCTGGGTCACTGCTGTACAAACAGCACTGGGTTGGTTGGTTCTGACTGTGTTTTGGGTTCATCAGTTAACCTGACTGCTGTGTAAGTTTAACTCTTACTGGGTTGTGTTTTGATTATGGTTGTGCAACACAAACCAACTTGAATACCATAGCAACCACCTGATACTATAACAGGTACTTAGCAACTGCATGGCAAAACCATAATGGCCACCTTGCAACCACTTAGTAACCGCATAAGTGTTAAGTGGTTACTATGGTATCTCAAATGGTTTTGTTAAGTTGCCAGGTGGTTGCTATGGTATCTAGATTGCTTTGCAATGCAGAACCATGCTCAAAGCACAACCCACACTTTGGTTCTGTTACCCAATAGTTCAAATCACTCAGCATTCAGGGCCAGAACAACCTGCTGCTGTGTTTGTCCAGCACTGACCCGGTACTGACCCGGTACTGATCCGGTACTGACCCGGTACTGATCCGATACTGACCTGGTACTGACCCGGTACTGTGCTCGGGGCAGTGTGTTGGTGTTCAAGCTGTTAGAACTGGATCAGGACTAAATGCTGAACTGAGGTTGAACTTTGCTCAGTCAGAAGGTGGGAGGGGCTTGTTGGGGGAGGGGCTCGGGGAGGGTCAGGGTCGGTCCAATCAGCGCTCGAGAAAGGAGGGTTCGGAGTGAAGTCCGGTTCTGTGTTTATGAGCTGCACTGACCTCGTTTCTCAGCGCCTGAAAATGCGTCTGCCTTCGTTTGCGCTCCGATACAGCAGCTGCTTCCCCAGAAGACCAGCGTTCAGACACACCACCACTGACCACAGCAGCTTCACTGACCACAGCAGCCTGACCCGCTCCGCCGTCCCTGACACCTTCAACTTCGCCGGCCAGGTTCTGGACCTCTGGGAGGAGAGAGAACAGGTACACAGCTCACCTGCTGCTGTGGTCACAGGGCTCACACCTGGGCCAGGTGGGCCCACGTGGTGCCCATGTTCAACCCATGTAGGAACATGTGGACAGAACTTTCTGGTTCCCGTTTGGGAAACTCTTACAGATCCATTTTAGACTCAGTTCAGCAGTGAAGCACTGATTTATGCTTTACTGATGATCAGGACCCCACAGGACCACCACAGAGCAGATATGATGTGGGTGGTGGGTCATTCTCAGCACTGCAGTCACACTGACATGGTGAAGGTGGTGTGTTAGTGGAGATTAGTCACCTCTGCTGGGTTTCATACAGCTGTGTATGGTCCACAATCTGGAGATACAATATGCATCTCGATCACAGGTGTCACAATCCGATATATTGTTAAACAGTCTGACCAAACAAAGGTCAGATCCTGGAGGTAACTAAACGAGTAGGTAAGAGCCTCCCATTGGATCATTATGCCTGGATGAGGAGCTTCTCATCGGATATACAAACCTGTGAAAGACCTCCTGTGGACGTGGAAATGATGTTCATCTGTTTCAGAGTCAAATTATTGACATCAAGCAGATAAAACATCTAAAAATGACTAAACCCAGTTCAGAACTGACCAGCGCTTTATTAAACAGTGGAAGGACGGTGGAGAAACATCATCTTCCAGGAAGGAATGTGGTGGGAATAAATCCTGGATGATGGTGATCGACGATCTCTTAAACATTTGGTGAAATCAGACGGTAGAAGAACAGCAGCAGAACTCTGGACTCTGGAGCAAATGGAAGAAGGTCATGTGGTCTGAGGAGTGGGTAGATGGGCATCAGGGTAAGTGATGCTCCCATCATGCCTAGTGCTGACCGTACCAGTGCTCAGATCTAGGGTTCAGCAACATTATGAGCCTAAAGAATGAGGTCAGCTGACCACCTTAATGTACTGACCAGGTCATTCCATCAATGGATTGTTTCTTCCCTGATGGTACAGGAATATTCCACGATCACAAAGCCAGGATTCATTGGCTCAGATTGTGAGAGAGAGCATCAGGCATCAGGAGACATCATGGACTGACCACCACAGAGTCCAGACCTAAACCCCACTGAGGTCTTTGGGATGTGCTGGAGAAGACTTTGCACAGTGTTCAAATCTCATCAGTAGAAGATCTTGGGGAAATTAATGTGACTGTGCAGAAGCTTGAGGACCGATGCCCCAGCGAACGCGTCCCGTAATCAGAGCTGAAGGGTCCGGCGAAGTGTGAGCGTGACCTTTCTGTTGTCCAGGCTCTGTGTGATACTTCACAGAGGGCTTTATTAAGATCGAGTGTTTGTTTTGATGAAATCTGTGTA
The DNA here is from genome assembly GCA_034509495.1 of Acestrorhynchus altus. Lineage (NCBI taxonomy): Eukaryota > Metazoa > Chordata > Actinopteri > Characiformes > Acestrorhynchidae > Acestrorhynchus > Acestrorhynchus altus. Next base: position 111,741 of record CM067502.1, on the reverse strand, counting down.
AGATTATTTCCAAAACTGTCATCCAAAGTTCAGGACTTTCACTCCTACAAGCGTAGTTTCACTGTGAAACGTAGTGTTTGATTGTTAATTCACAGCCCTGGTTTCTAATCGGACTGTTCAAAGTCAGAATGTGTTCTGCTGTCTCTACCTGCAGGCAGGTAGGAGGTCCTCTCTCCCTGCTTTCTGGTGGGTGAATGATGATGATAAGGAGATCAGGTGGAGCTTTGAGGAGCTGGGGTTCCACTCCAGAAAGCTTGCAAACGTTCTGACTGAAGAATGTGGACTGGCCAGAGGGGACCGGGTCTTTTTGGTGCTTCCTCGAGTTCCCGAGTGGTGGCTGGTCAACATCGCATGTCTCAGAACAGGTAACCTCGTCTACCTGCGGTGGAACGTCACTAACATACACCTGCCCAATAGGAGAAGAGATAAGGGACCTCCATCCGGTCACTGTATCCTGGGTTCCGTTTAACCCATAAGAGGACAATAACAGATTATGTCTTTATTGAGTGATAAAGGTCACATGACTTTGTTTAAAGGGTTAAATACACTTCTATAATGAGCACACACACCAAACACACCATCGAGGGTCACACACTGTCCTGTAACACATGCAGGACGTCCAACGTGGGTCACTCGGGGGTTTCAGGAGGTAACGTGAGGAACAGAGTGCTGGAAGTCACTTTCACATCCATGGTTCTGTTGTAGCACTGTGGCTCCTCATGGGGTAGTTTGAGTTTGGGGTTCAGTGGCGTCTGGGTTCAGAACCAGGGGACCTCAGAGGTGATGGTGTCCAGGTGCTGCGGTTGTTTTGCTGCGATCCAGTCCACCAGTAATGAACTGAATAAGGACCAGTCGGCTCCTACAGATACAGAAGGTCTCATTCTCGGACAAAAGACAGTCATTCGAGTGTCATTGAAGTTCAAAGTTCTGCTCATTAAATGCTCTGGTCCTGAAAGAAGCCACACTTTCCCACCAGCACGCTCTCTCTCTTCTCCAACAGGAACCGTTCTGATCCCGGGAACATCTCAGCTCACAGCCCGGGATGTCCTGCACCGTCTGCAGGTCTCCGAGGCCAAGTGTGTGATCACGGACGAGAGCATGGCTCCACTGTTAGAAGCTGTAACTCCACAGTGTCCTGCTCTAACGTCTAAACTCCTGCTGTCCAGCAGGGGGCGCCCAGGGTGGGGCAACATTACGGCTCTGATGAGGTGAGAGTAGATGGTCTCTGTCCTCCAGACTTTCCCCTTGTTCCTGCTTCATCACTCTAATGAAAACATTCAGCTACTTAAAGTACACTCATTGCTAACATAGATGTGCAAATGCACAGTCCGGCCCCTCGGGGCGGGGCGGGAGAGTCCGGCCCCTCGGGGCGGGGCGGGAGAGTCCGGCCCCTGGGACTCTGTAAAATGTCATTTCCATTATTTATTAGTGTTTGTTTACTATTTTGGTATTTCGGCCTGTGTTTCGTTATTATTATTGTTGTTTTTTAACATTGTCTTTACAGATAGTGTTCACAGTTGTATCTGGAAGCTGTTTTATATTTATCTTTAATTGTTTCTTACTTTTCTTTTAACATCTTTATATCTGTCTATTCTTTTCACTCTTCCTTTGTGATATAACGTGACCCTCAGTTTGATTACTGATTGTGCAGGAACGCCTCTGCTGCTCATGTGTGTGTGGACACCAGGAGTGATGAGCCCATGACCATCTTCTTTACCAGTGGAACGACTGGGTCTCCGAAAATGACTCTTCACAGTCACTGTAGTTACGGTCTGGGACTCGCCGTCAATGGCAGGTGTGTTTATTTTAAAGCCTTTTCAGGAGAGAAACGTCCAGTGAAGGACACAGCACAATCTGTGTGTGTGTGTGTGTGTGTGTGTGTGTGTGTGTGTGTGTGTGTGTGTGTGTGTGTGTTTTGTACAGGTACTGGTTAGACCTCACAGACAGTGATGTGTTCTGGAACACCTCGGACACAGGATGGGCTAAGTCTGCGTGGAGCAGTGTGTTTGCTCCATGGACGCAGGGAGCGTGTGTGTTTGTACACCACATGCCACGCTTCAGTACACACACTGTCCTCAAGGTATTAATATTATTATTATTATTATTATTATTATTATTATTATTGTTATTATTGTTATTGTTATTGTTATTATTGTTATTATTATTATTGTTATTATTCTAACTATGATTATTAATGTTATTATTGTTATTATTATTATTGTTATTGTTATTATTATTCTAACTATGATTATTAATGTTATTATTGTTATTATTATTGTTATTGTTATTATTATTGTTATTGTTATTATTATTCTAACTATGATTATTAATGTTATTATTGTTATTATTATTATTGTTATTATTATTATTATTGTTATTGTTATTATTGTTGTTGTTGTTGTTATTGTTATTATTTAAAAATCTCTTTATTTCAACCCTTTACAGACACCATAAACAAAACTCATTGTTGATCATAGTCCCCATTTTCGCCGAGTGTATCCACTGTGTGGCGCTGTTGTAAAAGGATTTGATTGTAAGCTCAGATATTTGTGTAAAGGTGAAGGTTCTCCAGGTTCTACATGTTCTCCAGGTTCTGCTCTGTTAATAAGTTTACTGAAGGACAGACAGGTTCAGTCGTTGACGTGTTCAGTGTTTTTGATGGCAGACAGCGAGTGTGTGGTTCCGTTGTCCAGTTCGAATGAACGCTGCACAGGATCTTCTCGTCTGTTGTGAAAACACTTCCCTCGCAGTCGGGATGGAAAGCAGGGCAGTGGGACGACCTTATATAGTCAGTCAGGTACAGCGATAAGGACATCACGGGAACGGCCGAGCGTCAGACTTTGCTCTGAACGTTGGGATCCTGGTTTCACACCCCAAAGAACCATGAACTGAGTATCTGTGTAAAAGGTTGGACTGTGTGGAGGACCTCGGTGAGGGTCATGGCCTGCAGAAGCATTCATTGTAGATGTTGATTGAAGATCTCATTTTTCACATTGCCATTCTTCTTCAGACGCTCTCCACCTACCCCATCAGCACCTTCTGCACGGCTCCCACAGCTTACCGGATGTTGGTACAGGAGAATCCGTCCAGGTGATGGTCCTTCCCTTCTGTTTAGTTCAGTAGTTGGTTTCCTTTAAGGACGGATGAAGGTGTGTGAAGTGTGTGTAGATAAACAAACAGGAAAAACCAAACGGAAGACGGTGCAGATCCTGAGCTTTGCTGCGTCTGTTCCAGGTTTCGGTTCCAGGCTCTGGAGCACTGTGTGTCTGCAGGAGAACCCATTAACCCTGAGGTGATGAGTAAGTGGAAGGAGATCACTGGCCTGGACATCTACGAGGGATATGGACAGACTGAGACTGTGAGTCTCTAATTTACATTATGTAAACAAATCATTAATTACACTGTTAATAGGATTTGTTAGCTGTGTTTGATCGACTGGTTCCAGCAACACACACTAACACACCACCACCATGTCAGTGTGACTGCAGTGCTGAGAATGACCCACCACCCACATAATATCTGCTCTGTGGTGGTCCTGTGGGGTCCTGATCATTGAAGATCAGGGTGAAAGGAGGAGAAACAGATGAACTACAGTCTGAATTATAGAACCACAAAGAGCTCCTGTGTGATCAGAGGAGCTGATAGAGTGGATGTGTCTAAGACGGTGTGTCTGATATCTGTGAATAGGTTCTCGTAAATATCAGGTGCCTCCATAAAGAGTCACATGGTGATTCGTGAACGCTGTAGGTGTGTCAGAGCACACGTTTAACTCCAGAGTTCGGTTTCAGTTCTGGACTGAAGTGAAGGGCTGTATCTGGATCTCCTGTAGATAACTGGGACATGTTGGTTCTTTACCAGGTTCTGATTGCTGGTACTTTCAAGGGAATGAAAATCAAACCCGGTTCCTTTGGCAAAGCATCTCCAGCGTATGACGTGCAGGTAAAGGGCGGCTGAATGAGGAGGTCTGATTGTGATGGAGTTCAGACTGTTGATCAGATCATTTGTTGTGGTTGCAGGTGGTGGATGAAGAAGGGCAGGTGGTTCCTCGGGGAGCAGAAGGGAATCTGGCTATCAGAGTGAAACCACACAAACCCTTCTGCCTGTTCACAGAGTACATGGTATCCAGTGTCTTTCCTGTCTGAGCTAGAACGAAGGACAAACATTGGACAGTAGAGTTAAATCAGAAGCTGTGGAGTTTAGATGGCTGACGGATCTCGTTAGTAACAGTAACGAACCCCGATAACACATTCATTAGTTCAGCTCTTTCTGCTTTTCTCTTATTGTGATAAAGGTCACAGGACTTTTCTCTTATTGTGATAAAGGTCACAGGACTTTTCTCTTGTTGTGATAAAGGTCACAGGACTTTTCTCTTGTTGTGATTAAGGTCACAGGACTTTTCTCTTGTTGTGATTAAGGTCACATGACTGTAAAATCTTGAAGGTAAACATGTAACATTGGTCAGAAGATTTCATGGTTCTGGAAATGAGGTCCGAACTGGTAAAATCGGACATTTTGTTCAAGCGTTTAAAGGGTTAAATACACTTCTATAATGAGCACACACACCAAACACACCATCGTTCTGTAAACGAGGGTCACACACTGTCACACACTGTCCTCTAACACATGCAGGACGTCCAGCGTGGGTCACTCGGGGCTTTCAGGAGGTAACGTGAGGAACAGAGTCACTTTCACACCCTTTAACGCAGCTCAACCTTATGCTGTTACAAAACACACATCCAAACACCGACACACTACACCCTGCCTGAGGACAATCACAGCGCAGGGTTTAAACACAACAGAGTTAATAATTATGAGGAATAATTCCACTTCATTTCCATCGTTTATTTTTGTTACAGTTCCAAACTGTGTAGGTGTGAATGGAGACCATATTTACTGATGACGTTCTCCTTTGGACCAGTCGAGGGGTCTCCAACTCTGCTCCTGGGGGACAACTTTCCTGCAGACTTTAGACCCCCCCCCCCCCCCTCACCTGATCCAATGAACTGTGCCTTCAGAAGCTCCTGATTGGCTGAATGGTGTGTGTCTGATTTGTGCTGGAGACCCCTGGACTAGAGCGAGGAGAAAGTGATGAGTCCCTTCACAGCTACACAGAGAGGGGTTCACTACAGTTTCACACCTGCTCATAGAACCTTCTCCACGACAGGGGGAACCAGAGAAAACGGCGGCGTGTTACCGTGGCGATTTCTACCTGACAGGTGATAGAGGGGTGATGGACCAGGATGGATACCTGTGGTTTGTTGGCAGAGCTGATGATGTCATACTGTCCGCAGGGTGAGTGATGACGAAGCTGATTGGTTAATTCTGTACACGCTGCTCATCTTTTCCATTTCATAATTACAATATGACACAGACCACGCCTTCAGCTTACGGGGTATATACACTGAGCAACCAGAACATTATGACCACCACCATGTTTCTACACTGTTCTCTGATCACACAGGTTCTCTTTGTGGTTCTATAATTCAGACTGTAGTTCATCTGTTTCTCTGCAGACGTTATTCTCCTCCTTTCACCCTGATCTTCAATGATCAGGACCCCACAGGACCACCACAGAGCAGATATGATGTGGGTGGTGGTTCATTCTCAGCACTGCAGTCACACTGACATGGTGGTGGTGTGTTAGTGTGTGTTGCTGGTACGAGTGGATCAGACACAGCAGAGCTGCTGGAGTGTTTAAACCCCTCAGCATCGCTGCTGGACCGAGAACAGTCCACCAACCAGAAACGTCCAGCCGACAGCGTCCTGTGGGCAGCGTCCTGTGGGCAGCGTCCTGTGGGCAGCGTCCTGTGAGCACTGATGAAGGATTAGAGGAAAACCAACACAAACTGTGCAGAAACAGATGAGCTTCTGTCTCTGACTTTACATCTACAAGGTGGAGACACTCTGTAGGAGTGTCTAATAGAGTGGACAGTGAGTGGACACGGTGTTTAAACACTCCAGCAGCACTGCTGTGGAATGTTGGCTGCTCGTGAAGCTTTATCCTGATAAATCTGTTCTTCTCTTGAGCTTTGGTTCCTCTTCAGGTTTCTTCCTCCCAGTCTGAGGGAGTTCTCTGAGGCTGGAGCTTTATGAATAAAGTTGGATTGAATTTCCCGTTCAGATGAGTGAACGTCTCTGCTTGTCTCTTTGATAAGAGTGAAATACTGATAGTGCTTGTTTCTGGTCGTCTGGTCATTTCAGATACCGCATCGGCCCGTTTGAGGTGGAGAACGCTCTGATAGAGCACGACGCTGTGGCTGAATCAGCCGTGGTCAGCAGTCCTGATCCGGTCAGAGGAGAGGTACTGTACAGATGATGATCAGATCAGTGACATTCTCTTACCAGAATATTAGAAAAGTGTTTATAGGAGACAGTCACACACGTCACACACTGATTATCAGGAGACTCCTTACACGTGTCTTCACTCCAGACGTTAATATTCACAGAATTTACATGTTGGTGTGAATTTGGCCACATTTCATTGGATCTACATTTTTGCTCATAAGGACTCTGAGAAACATTGATCATCCACAGTGTTTATCAGCTGATGATGCAGTAATGCTCTGGAGTTATTCATAAAGATGAGATTGACAAGCACATCCCGTCTCATTCTCCTCTATAACCCAACATCTGGGACAGTGATGTCATCAGCCCCGCCCCCTCTCTCTGATCAGTCAGAGTCTGTATGCAGGTTGATCATCAGCCCCGCCCCCTCTCTCTGATCAGTCAGAGTCTGTAGTGTTCTGCAGTCTAGAACACAGCATGTAACTGCCCACAATGTGCAGATCTCAGGTTCTAATAGTTAAAGCACTGAAAAGGTGTTTATAACCTATTGTTCTTTAATTATCAGAGAAACACATTGAGAATATTGTGAAAATGTTCTCATAATTCAAGCCGTATTAAAGTTTTTATGAGTTCAGTTTTGTTTCTCTTGTTGATCAGATTAGTTTATACAATAATACTGGAAATGTGATGAATATAAAACACCACTTTCTGAAATTAACTATGAACCGGTTCCACAGTTTCTGATTTACAGCCGCACTAAAGGGGTGTTCGTGTTGTATTTCTCAGGTGGTGAAGGCGTTTGTGGTGCTAACTCCAGAGTACAGATCCCGAGAGCAGAGTGGACTGAAGAGAGACCTGCAGACACACGTGAAGAACGTCACAGCTCCGTATAAATACCCCCGAAAGGTACCGACATTACAACGTTTCACACTGATATCAACTTAAAGGATCCGATATCAAGTCATATAAAAGCGAGATCTTTAACCCTGAGATATGATGCAGCGGCGTGGCTTCAGTCTGTCACTCCTCCGCCGAGTTCTCTTCACTGGATTCCTGTAGCTGAACATCGGGTTCTGGACCAGCACACGCAGACTGGAGACCATCCCTGTCAGAGCGTTCGACTGGTTGAAGGATGATCATTCCTGAATCCGTTGGTCTGTGGTGTACGGTGTAAGGGTGTCTGATAAACGCTGTAAATGTATAAGAAATGAAGTCTGTTGTAGTGCTGTGAGAGAAGCACAGGTAACAGAGGCGACCGGTCAGTCAGTCACAGCGTGAGCTTTGATGACCCCTGGATTCAGCTGGTCACGTGACACCAGCAGGTCCAGCAGCTCTTACTGGAGGACGAGGAGCTGAGAACGGGTTAAAGCCCATTTACGCCTGTAAGGGTCGTTTTCACACTGAGCTCAGAGACGCAGATAACGATTCCTCAACACCTCCAGCACACCTCCTCACAGCACAACAGCACCTCCTTCTGGAGAAACCCGGCGAGAAAGAACAGACTCTTTCGGAGTTGATTTGACTCCTGCAGAGTGAGAAGGACGCTGGTCTTTTCATTCAGGAGTTTATTTCAGTTTGTTACTGGAACCGTATCCAATCAGGAACCGTGTGAATCAGTGGAGTCGGTTTGGGACAGTGGTGAGATCTCAGTGGTAGGGTCTCAGTGGTAGGGTCTCAGTGGTGAGATCTGTGGTGAGGTCTCAGTGGTGCGGTCTCAGTGGTGAGGTCTCAGTGGTAGGGTCTCAGTGGTGAGATCTGTGGTGAGATCTGTGGTGAGGTCTCAGTGGTGCGGTCTCAGTGGTGCGGTCTCAGTGGTGCGGTCTCAGTGGTGCGGTCTCAGTGGTGAGGTCTCAGTGGTGAGGTCTCAGTGGTGAGATCTCAGTGGTGAGATCTCAGTGGTGAGGTCTCAGTGGTGAGGTCTCAGTGGTGAAATCTGTGGTGAGGTCTCAGTGGTGAGGTCTCAGTGGTGAGGTCTCAGTGGTAGGATCTCAGTGGTGAGGTCTCAGTGGTGAGGTCTCTGGTGAGGTCTCAGTGGTGAGATCTGTGGTGAGGTCTCAGTGGTGAGGTCTCAGTGGTGAGGTCTCAGTGGTAGGATCTCAGTGGTGAGGTCTCAGTGGTAGGATCTCAGTGGTGAGGTCTCATTGGTAGGATCTCAGTGGTGAGGTCTCAGTGGTGAGGTCTCAGTGGTAGGGTCTCAGTGGTGAGGTCTCAGTGGTAGGATCTCAGTGGTGAGGTCTCAGTGGTGAGGTCTCAGTGGTGAGATCTGTGGTGAGGTCTCAGTGGTGAGGTCTCAGTGGTGAGGTCTCAGTGGTGAGGTCCATCTCTATTGTTGATGGTGTGTTTCTTCTTGATTGTCTGTCTGTTATTCCTCTCCTTCCATAGATTGAGTTTGTGGACCAGCTGCCCAAAACAGTGAGCGGTAAAATCCGGAGAGTGGAGTTGAGAAAGAAGGAATGGCAGCAGTCATAACCATCCGCCTCACCGGTCTTCGCTGTATCTATTACACCAGTGTTCCCACTGAGGACCAGAGAAGTCCAGCCAGCTTCAGTCAGAAGTGTTGGAGCTGGAGCATCAGGACCAGGTTTATATGACAAATGATTGGACATGGATTTGGACTTCATTCATTACATTTTAACACCAGTAAGATCCAGTTCTCTGGACACTTCTGTATCTCTGATGTTCCCTTACGCGTCTACCCTCAGCACATCAACAGTGTCGCCCAGTATGCTGTACTGACTACTTCAAACAGGAAGTCGGTGGCTTTTTCATCCATAATGGACATCCTGTACAGCTCCGTAGATCCTGAGAGCTCGTTCCAGCTGTTCGTCCTCGGGTCCGGAGCAGAGCAGCTGAGAGGATCGGTTTAGCTTTACTTTCAGGATGGAGATCATACGTTCTGGAGAAACCGGGTGAACGAGGTCAGACACTTCTAACCACACTCTGAGACCCCGTCCACACGCACTGTGTTTTAGCCCCTAGTCCACAGAGAAATGCTGCTCACAGAGTTTTGGTTCTATGGTTGTTGTGTTCAGATGTCTCTCTGTGTGAGATTCCTGAACAAGGACGCTATAGAGTTTTCATTAAATCTCCATTTTCAGTGAACTGCATTAAAGAGCAGCAACACTGGCTTTTTAGCGCCACCTAGTCTTTCTGAACTACACAGTAACTACACAGTAACTACACAGTAACTACACTGCTGCTGATCTTTAATAGCACCTACCAGCTGCTGATACACTGTTGATGTTTTTGGCTGTTTGTAGTGAACTGTAATGCAGATGTTTGCCTGTAGAGGGAGACACATTCACACCTTATCTATCACGTCAGTTACACATAGATACATGATGATGGTAAAAACAATAACCTGATGAACACAGTATTTCAGTGTTTAAAAATAATAAAGACATTTTATAACCTCTGAAAGATTGTGTTTGATTAAGTATTCTTTTATTTCCTCCGACGGCTGCTGATTAGTACTGACCATAATGAGAAGATCAGAAGTATTACTGGTAAATACAGGTTTCGTACAGAGTGTGAAGGAGCAGTCTACACACACACACACACACACACACACACACACACACACTGCTCTGTGACCTGTACGGTGTGTATTCACAGCACAGATTAGGGTTGGGTGGTTCCGCTCGATGGTGAAGCTCTTTAATCTAGGACAGGGATGTCTGTATGGAGAAGGAGCAGCAGGTCAGTGAACAGGGACAGTGGCCTTCAGTGTAGAGCTCCGTGACTGACCACTGTTATGTAACTATTGCGTAACTGGGGGCCGATGTACCTTAATGAGGGTTATGTCACACACGTTGATCAGTGTGTGCTGAGTGAGGGCAGACGCTGCTGCAGGGGGCTCTGACCTTTCACCCTGACCTGGGGGAGAGAGAGAGAGAGAGAGAGAGAGAGAGTGTAAACGGGTCGCCATTAATAATCTTCCATCAGCACCAACTGATCCGTTCGGTATGTGAATTACGTTCATGACGAGGCAGCAGAAACCAAAATAAAGATATTTCTCTTCTTCCAGCAGCGTCGGCGCAGCGTTACAATACTGCACTTATAATCATTCCCAAAATCATTCTATCAAATACAGCCAGAATTAATACTTACTTCAGTTCACCACGGCTGGACATCAGCTTCTGGGCAGCATCTTCACTGAAGGAACCCATTCGTACCTGACCGGTGCTTGGAGCTGCTCAGAGTTACTGGGTTTTTGCTTGTCCACCCTTTCTGAGGACTGACCACAGCTTCTCAACGGATTAAAAATGTCACAGAGACACCTGGTTTTCTCTTTCGCTGTGTGACATGGTGCTCCGTCATGCTGGAAGAACCACTGTTCATCTCCAAATTGCTCCTGGATGTTTGGGAGAAGCTGCTCTTGGAGGATGTTTTGATACCCTTTCTTATTCGTGGCTGAACGTCCACTCCCCTGGAGGAGCAGCAGGACCACACGGTGGTCTCCGAAAGCTTCACTGTTGGTACGACACAGGACTCGTGGTAGTCTCAACTTTTCTTTTCCGGACAGTCATCTTCCAGACGTGCCAAACAGTCTGAAGGAGCTTCATCAGAGAGAATGACTACCCCAGTCCTCTGCAGCCCAATCCCTGCACCTCCTGCAGATGCTCAGTCTGTCCTTGATGTTTTCTTGGAGAGAAAAGGCATCTTCGCTGATCTTGACACCAAGCTGTCTTCCCAAAACCTTCGTGTCATTGAGCGTTCAGATGCCCTCACACCTGCTCTCTGCCATTGCTGAGATGCTCGTGTTTCCTTGGAGGTAAAAGCACTACGACCCTTTTAAAACACCAGTCTGATCCTCTAATCAGCAGGACAGAGTGAGATCAGCTGTCTCGTCCAGCTGTCTCTGATCCTTTTCAATCTAGAATTCATACAGTTTACTACAGTTTATTGTGTCCATAGTAGTGTCTTCATAAATGATGGTTAATGTAGCTGTAAAGGAGCTTTGTCTCAGCAGTGCTATCGGCTGCTCGACTGGTGACAATCAGACAGGGACAGAGAGGGACAGACTGTAATAAACCATTATTACTGATACATATAAATCAGACACCTCTGAATTACATGGACGTGGACTTCATTTAGGAGGCGTTTAATGTTTATAAATACTTTAAATATGAGGACATTTTAAACACATGAAGCATCTTTTTAAAAAAATCATTTTTAAATGTATTTAATACAAATATTTTCATTTGTCAGTTTTAAAAACACTGAATAAATGTTTAAATACATTTTCATTTATTTTGAATATATTTTGTCCATATGGGTCCAGCGATGGGACCGGTAACAGGTTTCTAGGACCAGACAGCATGTTCTAGATAAAACTATCAGTAACCCTCTGCTAAGAGTGAGAGTACTTCAGTACTTCAGACACATTTCTACTCTGCAATCAGCCAGTCTTACACAGGAAACGGGACATTATTGGAGGAAGACTGATATATACACTCCTATATAAACATACACCGATACACACTCCTATATAAACATACTCCGATACACACTTACTCCTATATAAACATACTCCGATACACACTTACTCCTATATAAACATACTCCGATACACACTTACTCTTATATAAACATACTCCGATACACACTTACTCTTATATAAACATACTCCGATACACACTTACTCCTATATAAACATACTTGTATTGACATACTCATACACAGACTCCTATATACACATTTATACTCCTATATAGATACTCCTATATTATACTATACTACACTATACTATACTACACTATACTGTTCTATACTATACTACACTATACTGTTCTATAGTATACTACACTATACTATATTTTACTACACTATACTACACTATACTGTTCTATACTAGACTACACTGTACTGTTCTATAGTATACTACACTATACTATACTTTACTACACTATAATGTTCTATACTAGACTACACTGTACTGTTCTATAGTATACTACACTATACTATACTACACTATAATGTTCTATACTAGACTACACTGTACTGTTCTATAGTATACTACACTATACTATACTTTACTACACTATAATGTTCTATACTAGACTACACTGTACTGTTCTATAGTATACTACACTATAGTATACTTTACTATACTATACTACACTATAATGTTCTATACTATACTACACTATACTATACTTTACTACACAACACTATACTACACTATACTATACTACATTATACTATACTGTTCTATACTTTACTACACTATAGTCTACTATACTATACTACATTATAATATACTTTACTATACTATACTACACTGTACTATACTTTACTACACTACACTATACTTTACTACACTATATTATATTATACTATACTATACTATAAGTAAGTACAGTAAGAGTTCCTGTAGACAGTGAACAGTGAGATATGGTGAGGTATAGTGAGGTAGTTGTTACCCACGGTCTCAGGCCGTGACAGACTGACACACACACTGTGCAGTGAGGGGGCTGAGTGTTCCTTTCCCACAACTAACTGTAGTTTTTCCAGTTCTATCAGTGTTTCATATTCTCAGATCATACCATTAAATCTGTTTGAATTTTGAGCAGTGCAGGAGGAAGTGCCTCTGTGTCTCCACCTCTGTCCTCTCACACTGTCCACACACTTGTTCCTCCCACTCTCACACTGATCACACACTCACTCATCCCACTCTCAGACTGAACACACACTCGCTCCTCCCTACTCTCGCAGTGAACATACACTCGCTCCTCCCACTCTCAGGCTGAACACACACTCGCTCCTCCCTACTCTCGCAGTGAACATACACTCGCTCCTCCCACTCTCAGACTGAACACACACTTGCTCCTCCCTACTCTCACACTGAACATTTACATTACATTTACATTTATGGCATTTAGCAGACACCCTTATCCAGAGTGACGTACAAAAGTGCTTTGCTGTTCACTCAGAACACACACTCCTTCCTCCCCACTCTCACACTGACTACCGACTCACAGGATTGTTTATACCTGCCCATCTCTACGGCCAGGCTGTGGTCACTGAGCCGGTACTTGGTCAGGATCCATCTCTGTTGTGGCTCTCTGACAGCCAGGAGACAGGGTTCCAGTCTGTACCCTCTTTTTATTAAACAAAGGTGTTCTAGCTTACTCTGAGACTGAGTTTGGTTCTCCCAGTGTTGTAGAAACCTGTTTTTACTGTTTTTGATGAGATGGTTGGTGTTTAGATGGGTCTGTTGGACAGTGGTGTGGTGTGTATTAGAACCCGTTTGCGGGACTGTGAGTATCAGAACCAGCTGACTGAGGGGACTCCGTACAGGGGTCAGTACTTTAAACTGCAGGGTTTCTTTGGGACTCAACTTTTAAGTGCCTCCAGAAATGCAGGGATCTTTTTATAATGTTGTAATTGGAGGGAACCTGCCTAATTCTAAATGGGACAAACACCCAACAGAACCCCTGCTGACCAACCACTGTCTGCAGGGCTTCTGTTGGGTGTTTGTCCCATTCAGTGTCCCATCCTTTACACCAGGAATAATGACACTGTAAACCCCCTTCCTGACTGTGTATAGAGCTCTGTGGGGTTCTTCCTTTAGTGTACTCACTGCAGGGGACCTGTGACTGTGGTTTTGTGCCGTACTCACTTGGACTCATATCTCCTGTGTACTTCTGAGACGAATGGGGTTGAAAAGCAGCTGTTTGTTAGGTCTTTATCAGAACATGGCCTGGTGGGTCTCGCACCTTTTTATAGGTCAATGCTGGAAGCATGGAAGGTTTTCTTGTTTAACCTTTTTCCTACTCTGGGTTGGACAATGAAACTGAAACACCAGCCTGGTGGTCAATCTTCATTAATTGAACCAGTAAGAGCAGAGTGTGAAGGTTCAATTAGCAGGTAAGAGCACAGTTCTGCTCAAAATACTGCAATGAACACAACATTATGGGGGACATAAGAGTTCAAAAGAGGACAAACTGTTGGTGCACGTCTTGCTGGCACATCTGTGACCAAGACAGCAAGTCTTTGTGATGTATCAAGGGCCACGGTATCCAGGGTAACGTCAGCACCACCAAGAAGGACCAACCACATCCAACAGGATTAACTGTGGACGCAAGTGGACGCTGTCTGAAAGGGA
>CM067502.1:24884-52606 GCA_034509495.1 Acestrorhynchus altus | reverse complement strand
CACTGAGACAGACCCACTGAGACGGACCCACTGAGACGGACCCACTGAGACGGACCTCACTGAGACGGACCCCACTGAGACGGACCCCACTGAGACGGACCCACTGAGACAGACCCACTGAGACGGACCCACTGAGACAGACCCACTGAGACGGACCTCACTGAGACGGACCCCACTGAGACGGACCCACTGAGACGGACCCACTGAGACGGACCCACTGAGACGGACCCCTCTGAGACGGACCCACTGAGACGGACCCCACTGAGACGGACCCCTCTGAGACGGACCCACTGAGACGGACCCACTGAGACGGACCCACTGAGACGCAATGCATCATTACATCATTACATCATTACATCTCTAATTAACCACAACCCCCCCAACACACACACACGCACATGCGCGCACACACACACACACACACAGGACAGATCTGTCCTGAATGAAACACATGAAGCAGAGTCCTGAGACGTAGAGCATAACGTTATCAATGATTCGTTAATAAAGACAAAATGTCAAACACTCAGGTTTTGTCCTGAACGAAACGAAAGAATATTCAGACAAACTTTATTTTCTTCTTCAGAAATGTGGATTCAGTTGATACTGGTCTGAGTAGAAGCTGAAGGACAGAAGTGGTTTATGGTTTTTAATCTGACCACCTGGACTCCCACTGCTGCCCCCCAGAGAGAGGCTGGCGTTAACAGCTGAGTTCCGAACGCCTCCACGCCAAGCCCTCATCTACACTGCATTCGGTGGTCTCCGAGAGTGTGTGTGGGAGTGTGTGTGTGGGTACCGCTGCAGTGTTGGTCAAAAGAAGAAATTTGCTGCTCAGCAAAGTGGTTACTATGGCAACCGGCTCTTGTGTGTGTTTGCGTTTGTTCTCGTAGCTGAAAGGATAAATGAGCGGTCAGGTCCTCTCTCGTCCTCCACCTCTCAGGCAATGTCTAACATATCTTTAAAGGCCTGTTTGGTCTCCTGTCTCTTTGTCTCTCTGGGGGACCCTCATCTCGTCTTCATTGTAGATATTGTATGACTTCGACCATGCTTCAATCAAATCCTGACACCTACGTGTGCGTGTGCATGTGACCAGAGCAGTAAACATGCACTATTTAATTCAGCTGGAGTGAGTTTGAGCGGCTGTCCGAGCCGAGCTACTCACTGAACCATGAATCGCGGTTAAACACAGTCCGTCTGCAGTTTGTTACATGTGCATTGTGTCTCGCGGTTACTCTGATCCTGTCTTACGAAGCCCACAGTGTGGATCTCGGGTTCTAGGAGTGAAGGCGTCAGAACGTTCAGTAAACGAGTTGAGCTAAGTGTCGAGAACACAATCAACCGCAAACAGGTGGATGAAGACACCGCACAAAGCCTGTGTATGGTCGATTGAAAACAGCTGTCCCAAAAACAAACGTGGACAGGAGAGGCTTGCGAAGCACACACTGCAGCAAATGAACAAACCTGTAGCCGTGGGTGTGGTCATGCCCATCCCCTGACCTGGCTTGTCGATGATGAGGTACGGGTTGTTGATCACAGATGAGCTGGCCTTCATGTGAACAGGCGTGGAGGTGGGTGTCCGGGACAACGGGGAGTGACTGGGAGTGGAGATTGGAGAGCCTGGAACACACACACAAAACACACACACACACACACATACACACACACAGTAAATTCTTATATGCAGTTACTAAGCATTAGACCCCTCTAGTGGGGTCTGACGACCTCATTCCATCCTCCATCCAGTTGTCATCCTAACATGGTTCAGGACCAAACATCCTACCTGTCCTGTAAATGTTTCACCGATTTTCTCCCAGTGGATTTGGAAATGCCAATTCCCCAACCCCGTTATCATCACTCCTCCCCAACACACGCTACACCCTCAACACTAGGGGGCAGTAGACGAGCACATGCTTCCTCCATTACATGTAATGCCTGCCTACCGGGTCTGCTAAAGCGCTCGGAGGAAAGCTCCTGGTCCCGATACAACGGCCCACAGGCGCCTGTGCCGACCAGCATCACATAGAGCTCCATCTACCCACCCAGAGGGACAGGAGGCCAGTTTCTCTCTCCGGCTGCCAATGTCAAGCAGCACGACCCGGGATCCGAACCCGTGGTCCTCGGACCATGACGGTAACTGAGGCACACATGGGGCCGTGCTGGGAGCGTTATCTGAGACGGTGTTCGTTTATAGAAACAGACCACCTACAGTTTTCTTCATCAGCTTCACCTTTAAAAACACCCTGCAGATCGTCTCTAATTAATGTGCTCATAATAAACAGAAACGTCACATGATTTCACAGTGAACAGTCCGACGTCATACAGCTCGATCCGTCAAAAATGACCGACAGGTTAAACCACATGAACTCACCCGACACAATCTTACAGCTCATGGTGATTGGCTGGAACGACTTCCCGGGTGACTCTGCAGGACTGGGTACCTGAGGCTGAGAGACTATCTTACAGCTCGCTGTGATTGGCTGAAACGCAGAGTTGCCGTGGGAGCCCAGGGAGATTCTCTCCACCCCTTTGGACTGTGACCCGCTTCGCTCAGAACACGCCGATCGCACCATCTCGCTCTTCAGAATCAAATCTAGGATAGCAGGAAGACAACGGGACGATGAAGAGAACAGAGGGAATAATTAGTCCTGTCTAATTACGTCCCTAGGACACAAGTGAGCGTTCACGAGTTCGCTCCAATCAATAATTCACACCGGCCTTAACGAGACGTCTTAACGAGGAGAGCGGTCTGCTCCTGCCGACTGAAGAGAAGATTGTTAGGAATCCGGTGTAAACATGCCATTGGCGATGTTCAGAACACTGTTTGGGAGCGGTGTGTGTGTGTGTGTGTGTGTGTGTGTGCTTTATGTCTAACAGGACTGATACCTGTGTTTTATGACGGCCAATGACAGAACAGCACTGTGATAACAGTGTGTGATATTTAATAAATCATATGATTTCAGATTTAATGATAAGAAGTTCAATCATCTACAGACGTTTACGGTCTCTGATCAACACGGTGTTGACGCTCTTTGGCAGCAGTTACAGCCTCACGTCCTTCTGAGTTTGATGCTACAAGCTCTGCACCTGTTTCCGGAAGGTTCTCCTGCTCTTCTTCACAGAACCTCTCAAGCTCCATCAGATCAGGAGTGTTGGTGCACAGACATTTTTAGATCTCCAGAGATGTTCAATCAGGTCCAGGTCTGGACTCTGACACTCAAGGACATTCACAGAGTTGTCCTGAAGACACTCCTTTGTTATCTTGGCTGTGTGTTTAGGGTCGTTGTCCTGTTAGAAGATAAAGGACGTCTCTGTACATCACTGCAGTCATCTTTCCCTCGTCCCCGACTCGTGTCCCAGTTCCTGCTGCAGAAAAACATCGCCACCACCATGCTTCACTGTAGGAATGGTGTTGGTTGGGTGATGAGCAGAGCCTGGTTTCCTCCAGACATGATGTTTGGCTTTCAGTCCAAAAAAGTCCAGCCTTTTTGTTTCATGTGGTCTGAGAGACCTTCAGGTGTCTTTTGAAGTCTCCAGACAGGCTGTCGTGTCTTTTACTGAGGACTGGTTTCTGTCTGGTCACTCTACCATACAGGCCTGTTTGGTGGAGGGCTGCAGAAATGGTTGTCCTTCTGGAAGGTTCTCATCTCTCATCTCTCCATAGAGCATCTCTCCGGGTAAAGAGTCCTGCTGGTTCCAAACTTCTTCCATTTACAGATGATGGAGGTCACTGTGCTCATTGAGATCTTCAGTGCAGCAGAAATGTTTCTGTACCTTCTCCAGATCTGTGTCTCCATACAGTCCTGTCTCTGAGGTCTACAGACAGTTCCTTAGACTTCATGTCTTGGTTTGTCTCTGACCTGCACTGTCCACTATGAGTCCTTATATAAACAGGTGTGTCTTTACAAATCATGTCCAATGAGCTGAACTGACCACAGCTGTCCAATCAAGCTGTAGAAACATCTGAAGGAGGATCAGTGGAAACGAGATGCTTCTGAACTCAAATGACAGCCTGTGAATATTTATGAACATGTTCTATTACAGAGATTTCAGAACAACAGACGAGGCTGTTACTGCAAAACGGGTCTACAGTTTGATTTTAAACCAAAATGTAGAAGTTTCTGCTGGTACCCGTCGCTGGGCCCAGGAATAATGCTGTCCATTTCAGGTCATAAACTGGGGTCAATGGTTCAGGGTGTGATCACTGATCCCTGAGCCTGGTCTGGGGGCACTAACACCTACCTTTCTCTGAGCTGGAGTCAGGAGACAGCTGAGAGGGTGATGCAGCACGCCGGGAGTTCAGGCCTGCGGTCTGTCCGGTCAGGGACGAGCCAGTGGCAGATGCAGTAGCCAGGTGTGAAGAGGATGATGAGGATGATGAGGAGGACGAAGGGAAAGGAATGAAGTCTTCATCCAGAGAGCTTCTGTGAAGCTCAACATCCACCACCTGCAGGAACGAGGAGGGTATTAAATCACCAGCACTCAACGGCAACCCGAGACTGCATTCAACTTCACCTCCACACCGACCACATCCGGGCAGGTACACTGACCAGCCATACCCGTATGACCACATCCTTGTTCTATCAGCTCCCTTCACCCTGATCTTCAATGATCAGGACCCCACAGGACCACCACAGAGCAGATATGATGTGGGTGGTGGGTCATTCTCAGCACTGCAGTCACACTGACATGGTGGTGGTGTGTTAGTGTGTGCCGCTGGTACGAGTGGATCAGACACAGCAGTGCTGCTGGAGTGTTTAAACCCCTCAGTGTCACAGAGAACAGTCCACCGACCAGAAACGTCCAGCCGACAGCGTCCTGTGGGCAGCGTCCTGTGAGCACTGATGAAGGACTAGAGGATGACCAACACAAACTGTTCAGAAACAGATGAGCTTCTGTCTCTGACTTTACATCTACAAGGTGGAGACACTCGGTAGGAGTGTCTGATAGAGTGGACAGTGAGTGGACACAGTGTTTAAACACTCCAGCAGCACTGCTGCGTCTGATCCACTAAGCTGCTTCCCAAAGTCTAGGCTGCATCAGAGAAGACAGTTCCAAAGTGAAGGATCAAATCAAAGGAGGGAGAAACCTCAGGAGGAACCAGGATCACAAGGGTAGGACCATCCTCCTCTGGTCAATGAACTCATACACAGTTAGGGGACACTGGACCCCTACATCTCTGTCCTAATACTCGGGGACTGAAGTAATGTTAGTTCTCTGGTGGACAGAATATTAACAGTAGATTTCTACACAGTTGGTGATGGTGGGTGAGCAGCTGGTCCAGGGCAGGGTGGGACACTAGTCCAGGTCCAGTAGCCAAAGGTGGAAAAACATGTGAAGTCCTTTGTTTAGAGACAATAAATGCAGCTTACGTAACCAACAGTTCTCCTCACACGTACCGAGTGACAAAAGTCCGTTTTTATGTATTTAAATTCCAGAGTCTCGTCGTAATTTTCACACTGCAAATCACCTCTAATCGCCCCGTTAGACCACTCCAGACTGATCCATTTGTGTGACCAATCGGTCACTAAGACAAAGTCTTCAGAGGACAGTCCTACTGAGGACCTGTCCTAGCTCAGCTGCAGCCTACGCTACAGCGAGAACAAAATCCAGGATTTAGATTTGATACTGATTCGAATCAATCTTCATTTCCATGATCAGATAACCATGCATTTAACACCGAGACCCATCTGTGACCGTCGGCGCTCCGGCCAGCAGGACACATTGCTCCAAAACACCTCCGTCTCTGTCCTAAAACCATAATGACCCGTCAGAAAGCTGAACGCTCTGTTTACACATTTAAGAAATGAAGTGCTGTGAGAGAGGCACAGGTCACAGAGGCGATCGGTCGGTCAGTCAGAGAGTGAGCTTTGATGACCCCCGGATTCAGCTGGTCACGTGACACCAGTAGGTCCAGCAGCTCTTACTGGAGGACGAGGAGCTGAGAAAACAGGTTAAAGCTTATTTAAAAGGCCACGCCTCCAACACACCTCCTCACAGCACACACAGCACAACAGCGCCTCCTCCTGGAGAAACCCGGCGAGAAAGAACAGAACGCAGCACAACAGCAATTACTGCACGGAACCGTGATCATACCGAACTGGAAGCTTGTGAATCAGAATCAAACACATTCGGGAAATCAGTGACGACACTCAGCAGCTCCTTCTGTCTTCATCTGTCATCACGTTCTCATTACCCAGAACAGACAGTCCGGTTCCTCTGTGAGTCTGGACATTACCCCGAGCCCTTTTAAACACTGTTAAACATGTATCAGAACATACTTCCTGTTTCTACTGTTTGGGGAATTCGTTCGTTTTCATAAACAGGGTCATTTTGTGGAGACAAGCAAGTCCTACATTATTCAGAACCATCATCAACAAGCCAGAATGTCCTCTCAGACATCAACATCGGTCTGAGACAGTCTGCGGCGGTGTCGGATACACTTATACATAAAGTCCCAGAGGTTCTCAGCTGGAATCAGGTCTGGGGGACATGAAGGTCAATCAATGGCATCAGTGCCTTCATGGTTCACATGAGTGATGGCCACGCGAGACCGGGCATTGTCCTGCACCAGGAGGAACCCGGGACCCACCGCACCAGCAAAAGGTCCGACAGCGGCTGTGAGGAGTTCGTCTCAGTACCAAACAGCATTCAGGTTACGGCTGGCTATGGACAGGTTTATGAATCCCCTCCGAGGACATGCCTCCCCACACCATCACCAACTCATCACCACACTGGTCATGCTGTGGCATGTCTGTGGCACCCCCTGCAGGACCATTCCCTTTTCCCGGTGGTCTTGATGTTGCCCCTCTGGTGAAACTGTTGTCACTTTCATTTGCATCAAAGCAGGTGAACCTGATTCATTGTTGCTTATGGTTCTGAACTGGGCAGACGTTGAACTGACGTTGAACTGACGTTGAACTGACGTTGAACTGATGTTGAACCGCCGTATCGCCAGCCCTAGTGCGTTCCCCTTAGATTCAGCCCCTCTCCAGACGAGCACCACAGCGGTTACCGAAGCTGCAGGGACGTCTTTATGAAGGAGTCAAACAGTGTGAACTGGTGTCTTACCGTTTCGGCTCCGAGAGTCTGTAGTCCTGTGTACGTTCGGTCCAGCTGTGGAACAACAGGGTAAAAGGACGTCAGCCGTTTCCAATAAAACATAATAAACATCACAGACAGTTCAGAGCCCACAGAGAAGCCCAGGTCATCACACATGCTTCCACTCATCTCTCAGGTTCTCTGCTCCAGCAAACTGCCCACACACAGCTGTCTGAGGCACTACCACTATGACCACAGGACCGCACATTCCAGTCCCAGTCTAACTCTCTGTGGGCAGGTAGATGGCGCTCTCTCCCCACATCACACTCAGCAGTTAGACGTTGGGTGGGAGCTGGGGATCCCGAACCTTCCTCCGAGCTCATTGGCTGCCCAGCAATGATGCAATGAGGGCAGATTAAAAAGAGCTGGAGGCTTCAGATGTACCCGAAGAGGCTTGTGCTCGTCCCAACCCTCCTAGTGCCGGAGCATGGTATGAGGGACAGGGACAGTCCTAACGGGGTTGGGGAAATGACACTGAGGGGGAACGGGGGGACAACGAAAACATATCTCTAAAGATCAGCTGATGATTCTGAAGACAAACATCAAACAAAATCAAATACAACGGCTTCACTGCTCTGAAAATAAAGAGGAAAAAAGAGGAATAACAGAGAGAGAGAGAGAGAGACAGAGACAGAGACAGAGAGAGATACAGAGAGAGTCAGAGAGAGATACAGATACAGAGAGAGAGAGAGAGAGAGAGATACAGAGAGAGAGAGAGACAGAGAGAGAGAGAGAGATACAGAGAGAGTCAGAGAGAGATACAGATACAGAGAGAGAGAGATACAGAGAGAGAGACAGAGAGAGATACAGAGAGAGTCAGAGAGAGACAGAGAGAGACAGAGAGAGAGAGAGATACAGAGAGAGAGACAGAGAGAGAGACAGAGAGTCAGAGAGAGACAGAGATAGATACCGAGAGAGTGAAAGAGAGAGACAGAGAGAGAGAGAGAGAGAGAGAGAGAGAGATACAGAGAGAGTCAGAGAGAGATACAGATACAGAGAGAGAGAGAGACAGAGAGAGATACAGAGAGAGTCAGAGAGAGACAGAGAGAGAGAGAGAGAGAGAGAGAGAGAGAGAGAGAGACAGAGAGAGAGAGAGATACAGAGAGAGTCAGAGAGAGACAGAGAGATACAGAGAGCGAGAGGCAGAGAGAGAGAGAGGAGTGATGAATAAAAGATGGTGTAGTGCGGTGCAGCAGAGCAGAGGGACTCTGACCTTCAGATGATGGATGATGTCGATGCGTTTGTTGCGCTGGTCTTTAAAGTGGATCTGCACTCTCACCGGAAACTCGCCCCAACCCCGCCGCGTCAGGTGGAACGGGGGCTCGCTGACAACACACACAATCACACTTACTGCGCACTCTCAACTACACCAGTGGATCTCAAACCCTTTCCTGCACTCAGTGGGTCCTCTGTCCCCTGCACCTCTCAGGGGCTTATGAATGAGCTGACTGGTTGAATCAGGGACATTGGGGGCAAGGACAAAGCTAAACTGTGCAGGGTAGGGGTGCCTCCAGGACCAGGGCTGAGAATGGGGCTAGCCCAGAAGACACCCACACATTCTTTTTCTCTCTCTCTCTCTCTCTCTCTCTCTCTCTCTCTCTCTCTGTGTCTCTCTCTCTTCCTCCCTCTCTGTCTGTCACTCTCTCTCTCTCTTTCCCTCTGTCTCTCTGTATCCCTCCCTGTCTGTCTGTCTCTCTCTCTCTCTCTCTCTCTCTCTCTCTCTCTCTCTCTCTCCCTCTCGGTATCTCTCTCTCTCTCTCCCTCTCTGTCTGTCTGTCTCTCTCTCTCCCCACTAGAGGGAGCCATCAGCTCTGTTTTTCTCTGTAACTGCTCAGACACAGGGCTGTACCTAATAAAAGTGACTTTGTCCCTCAGTGTAATTCTGAGGGACATATAGTTTGGAGATGAGAGGAACAAATGAGACATCCTCCACCTGATCTGCTCTGGTCTGTCTGTGTAGAGTTTATTACTGTTACTACACAGCAGATGGAGATCGTCTCCATTAATGTAGTCCTGTTTATGTTTATGTTTGTGTTTATATAAGTATATAATGCTGCTGCTGTAGAGGCAGAGAACGGGGACGTGTGCAGCGGCGCTCGTACCTGACCTCCACCAGGTCGTTGGGTTTGTAACTGGGGTGAAGAAAAAACCAAACTTTCTTCACAAAGTGATCAATGCTGGGTTCCTTCCTGGAGCCTCGGACGTACACCATCCACTTATGGGTGGACTGGTCATTCTCCTCCCGCTTATCAGGAGCGATATACCTGAGAGAGACAGAGACAGAGAGAGAGAGAGAGAGAGAGACAGACAGAGAGAGAGACAGAGAAAGACAGAGAGAGAGAGAGAGAGAGAGAGACAGACAGAGAAAGAGAGAGAGAGAGAGAGACATGATTTGACTGAGACAAGATCTCCAACAATGTCTTAATGTCTTATGAGCCCAAACACTAAATAGTCATGTAGTTGGGTCCAGCCTCATTTATCAGTCTTTAGTCTGGAATACTATTGGCCAAAGAGAAGGTTCATGGATGGACTGAAAGTGGACATGGAGATGGTTGGTGTAACAGTGGAGGAGGCAGGGGATAGGGCAAGACAGAGCCAGATGATCCACTGTGGAGAGCCGAGAGACTCTGACTGGTCTCCCAGTTCCTGCTCCAGAAAACATCTCCACACCATGCTTCACTGTAGGAATGGTGTTGGCTGGGTTATGAACAGAGCCTGGTTTCCTCCAGACATGATGTTTGGCTTTCAGTCCAAAAAGTCCAATCTATTTTGTTTCTCTGGACGGGTTGTCCTGCCTTTTACTGAGGAGTAGCTTCTGTCTGGACACTCTACCATACAGGCCTGATTGGTGGAGTGCTGCAGAAATGGTTGTCCTTCTGGAATGTTCTCCTCTGTCCACAGAGCAACGCTGGAGCTCCATCAGAGTGACCATTGGGTTCTTGGTCACCTCCCTGACCAAGGCCCTCCTACCACCATCACTCGGTTTGGCCGGGCAGCTCTACGAAGAGTGCTGGTGGTTCCAAACACAGAACATGTGCGGTCTTGCCGCTGGTCTGCCTTTAGTATAAGAGTAACAGGCAGGGATCCGGACTTACACTGGACTGAAGATCGGAACCAATGTCTCAGAGGAGCGCTGAGAGCTGGACATGCATCTGTTTCATATTCACACGGACATCACGTCGAAGACACGGGTCAGAGCGGAATTTATAAACCCAGTGGACCAGACACACTCAACCAGACACACAATAAGAGGAAGACGTGCCGTCTCAAAACACAGCTGTAAGAGGACAGGCTGTCTCTGAGACTGTTACCTGTCTGTAATGTGTTATAATTACAGTCCTCATCATAGACGGAGGACGTGTCCTTCCAGCTTTTACTTCTTACATTCTGTCATTTAACGTTATGTTCTTAAGACTTAAGACTTAAGACACGGCTTTGGCAATACAAGTGTGGACATGAAGCAACCAGTGAGCGTAAACGTGCACGTAGATCCACTAATGAGTTCCCACACTAGGGGGCAGTGAGCACACATGCCCGGAGCAGTGGGCATCCCTATCCACGGCACCCGGGGAGCAGCCCGGGAGTTCAGGGAATCCAACCAGCAACCTTCCCGTCACAAAGATGGTTCCCTCACCACCAGGGCACGGTCACCCGTACTCCTCGAGGTTCAAGTGATTTATCCATTACTTTGCTTTTCCAAACCTAGTGAGTGCGCCTCCTAGTGGTAATACATTCACTTCTGCTGCGTTTGCAACTCAAATAATGATGAAATAAGAAGAATTTTCCCTCTATTACATGGTTGTGGGTGGAGCCCTGTTAACACGCTGGTTGGTTGCCGTGGCAACACGGGAAGCAGCGGAGACTGTGAACTCATCTCACACAAACCGTCCCCAGTTTCAGAGTAACGCTCACAAAAGAGCGGAAAAGGCCTCACTTCGACACGTTGCCCACAACGATGGTTTTCTTCACGTAGAGTCGAGAAGCCTCGTCTCCGGTGCTGAGATACGTGATGTGCTGATCTACAGATGATGGCACCCCAAACGTGTCCTGTGAGAGGACAGAAAGAGAGATAAAAAAGAAACATAAAGATAAAGGAGTGTTGGTCACTCTAAACAGTCTAACGTTTGATGATGAATGGACCAATAGGAACGCTCCTTCTTTACACACTGACTTCCACTGACAGTAAAGCATGTTTATGGAGATACAAGCTTTCGGTGTGAAGACGTCAGTCACAGCAGTGACCGTTAATGACCACAGCCTCTTCTGCCACACCACCGCATGCTCGCTCTGCCTCCCACCTTGCCCGTGTTGCGTCCAGGCCTGCGCTCCTGCTGAACCGGCTCCTCCCCTCTCCAGCCCTGGGTGTCCCGGTCAGTCGGATCGGCCGTCTCTCCGTGCTGACTCAGAGACTCGGGCTCAGAGTGACCCACGGAGGTCTCCTCCGAGCCCTGGTTCAGAGGGGATGAGGAGCGCGACGGCGACTCCAGGAAGCGTTTGACAGCAGGGTGATTCAGCACTGAGGAGTCACTCTTGGAGGGCTGTGAGGATGGAGAGAGTCAGAGTCAGGGCTTCACATTTACCTCCTACCCAGAGACACTTACATGGTTACTCAGGTTACAGAGGACAGGACGGGAGGGGCATATAGACACACAGTGTCCTCAGCGTTTAACTCATCCACACACACACACTAGTGAATTCACACACTAAGGGGCAGTCAGCACGCGTGCCCGGAGAGGTGGGCAGCCCTATCCACGGCGTCCAGGGAATCAACCTTTCAGTCACAAGGCTGGTTCCCTAAGCACCAGTCTGCCGAGGTGGGCCAGACACGGCGTTAGGACTCCACACAGAGACTGGACGGGGACGTGGAGAGTCTGCTCAGGGCTCACTGTAGCTCAGGGAAGCTGCGAGTGAATAAACACAGGTTTGGTGGCGTGCAGCCGTTGCCCGTGTCAGGTGTTGTTAAAGTGATGATCTAGTCCTGCGTTCCAGAAAGAGACGAGGCAAACAGTGGCATTACCTCAGACACTTTGGGCACGCCAGCGCTGGCATAGTAACTGGCTACGATGCAGGCCCTCAGCTTGTCCATCATCCTCCGTGCCTCATTCAGACGCTGGAGAGCAAAACAAAGGTCAGATCACTGAACTTTATCCTCATAATAAGAGAACATTTCTATTAATGATGTTTATAAATGATGATTAAAGACGTGTCTTGTGTGTGTTTAGTTTTATCAGCTCCATCTCTCAGTGTAGTTAGTGTATACACACACACACACACACACACACACACACACACACACACACACACACTATGAAACAGCCTGTGGTTGTGTGTTTCCATGGTATGTACCTGGTCTTAAATCTCTCTGACTGACAGGTCTTTAATGTTGTTTCAACGTTCCATCTCTTCCACAGTGTAATCTCCTTTATCGTAGTGCGACTGGGTCGACGTGGGTTGTGTGTAAATGTGCTTTAGAAGTCAAACTGACACTGACGTCAGGCTGCAGTCTGACCGTTAATTACCTGACCAATCACTTCGATCTCATGCTCCTTGTTCTTCATCTCCAGTGTGAACTGGTCCCGGATGATGGCTTCGATCTTCTGCACGGTGGCATCGCGAGCTGAAACGACAGAATCACAGCGTCCTGTGAAGCCGGGCACACAGCAGCGACCCGGTCGAGCCAAAGGAGTGTCGCTGGGTCATAAAGTGGGTCACAAAGTGGGTCATAAACCACAGACAGACAAAGCGAAGCGGCGCGTTTACCACTCTGTTCAACAGCCTTGCTTCTCTTGCTCTGATGAACCTGTGTGATGTCCTCATAGTCCGGGTCCTTATCCTGGATTTTCCTCTTAACTCCAGACATGTTTACGCATCTAAAGGGGAAGAAGAGAGTGAAGAGAGAGTCTTACTATTATTATTATTATTATTATTATTATTATTATTATTATTAACACATTAGGATGACTATTAATAATATTAATGAATATTATTATTATTATTATTATTATTATAGTTTATTAAAGTCATCATTATTCATATTACTGAGATTGTCATTATTATAATTATATTTATTATGTATTTAAATATTTGTTATGGTTATTAATATTAATGATTATTACTGTTAATTATTATTAATATTATTATTTATTTGATTTTATGTTCATAATGATTATTTTAACTAAAATATTATAATCATTATTATTATATTATTTTTATGTATTGAATTTAATGATTAATAATATTGAGCATCATTATATTATTAATAAGTGTTACAATTATTAATAATATTAAGGAGCATTATTATTAGTTAAACTATTATTAATAGCATTCATGTCTTATTACATTATGAAATTAATATTAATAGCATTCATACATCTTATTAAATTATGATTATTAACAATATTAATGAGCATTATTATTACTACTTATGGTGACTAATA
Source organism: Acestrorhynchus altus (assembly GCA_034509495.1). Lineage (NCBI taxonomy): Eukaryota > Metazoa > Chordata > Actinopteri > Characiformes > Acestrorhynchidae > Acestrorhynchus > Acestrorhynchus altus. Next base: position 39,074 of record CM067502.1, on the reverse strand, counting down.
CTAATAAGTATTATGATTATTAATATTTAGTAACTAAATTATGAATATTAAAACTACTAATGCCTATTATTGTTATTATTGTCATTATTATTATGGTTGTTATTAGTATTATGCATTGTTATTAATAATAACATTATGTTTATTGTTCATACATTATTATCATACATTAAATTATTATTATTAGATTAATTAAACTATGATTGTCAATAATATTCATAACTATTATCATTGTGTTATTATTATTGTTGTTATTAAATATTAAGTAGTAGTAGTATTATGAATTATTGTTATTTATTATTGATTAAATGATGATTATATATATATATATATATTATTATTCGCTACAATTAATATTTTTATAATTATCATTAGTTAAAAATAATACTTAAATTGTTATTAATAAATAAATAAACAATAATAATAATAATAATAATAAATTATTATAAACATAATATTATTACTATCATTATTCGATTTATTATCATTGATACAGAACAACACAACAACAATTATAATAAGAGAGTGGGGTTATCTTCTTGATGCTAAGCTAAAGGCTACATCCAGTACATGTTTTAATAAAATCTGGATTTAATGCTGAAACTGGCCTGGTTTTACTGTAACTGGATCTTATTCTGGTTCTGGTTCTTCTGGTTCATGAACAACAATCAGGCGGTTCTGAGCTGACTTTATAAACAGCTGTGGCTCCTGTAGCCCAGCGGGAGCTAACACAGAGCGCGGCCGGGAGAGGAGCGCAGGCCTCCGGCTCGGGACTCAGGAAAGCGCGGTGAAAGCCCGGGGCCTGTAGCTTATCGGCTAAGAGAAGGAGCCGCTGCTCCGTAATAAACCCGAAGTGTGACGAGAATTAAAGCGGCTCACCTGCTCTTCCTCACGGCTTACTGGAACGCAGGGGGACCGGGGAGGACCGGGGAGGACACGAGGACAGGAGGACCGGGGGACCGCGGGGCTGTGAAGAGCGGAGGAAGAGGGGTTTACCTGCGGATCCTGCAGAGACACGGAGCGGCGGAGGGACAGATTATACCCCCACAGCCGCGGCTTCTGCCCAACACAGCCTAATACAGCACCAACACAGTTTAATACAGTTTAATACAGCCGCAACACAGCCTAACACGGTTTAATACACCCCAACACAGATTAATACAGCCCCAACACAGTTTAATACAGCCCCAACACAGCCTAACACAGTTTAATACTCCCCAACACAGATCAATACAGCCCCAACACAGCCTAATACAGCCCCAACACAGTTTAATACAGCCGCAACTCAACTTAACACAGTTTAATACGCCCCAACACAGATTAATACAACCCCAACACAGTTTAATACAGCCCAAACACAGCCTAACAGTTTAATATACCCCTAACATAGTTTAATACAGCCCCAACACAGCCTAACACAGTTTAATACTCCCCAACACAGATTAATACAGACCCAACACAGATTAATACAGCCTCAACACAGTTTAATACACCCCCAACATAGTTTAATACAGCTGCAACACAGCCTAACACAGTTTAATACACCTCAACACAGATTAATACAACCCCAACACAGTTTCCTACAGCCCCAACACAGCCTAACACAGTTTAATACACCCCAACATAGTTTAAAACAGCCCCAACACAGCCTAACACAGTTTAATCCCCCCAACACAGATTAATACACCCCAACACAGATTAATACAGCCTCAACACAGTTTAATACAGCCGCAACACAGCCTAACACAGTTTGATACACCCCAACACAGATTAATACAGCCCCAACACAGTTTAGAACACCCCCAACACAGTCTAACACAGTTTAATACACCCCCAACATAGTTTAATACACCCCCAACACAGCCTAACACAATTTAATACAGCCCCAATGCAGCCTAACACAGTTTAATACACCCCAACACAGAATAATACAGCCCCAACACAGCCTAACACAGTTTAATACACCCCAACATAGTTGAATACAGCCCCAACACAGCCTAACACAGTTTAATAGCCCCAACATAGTTTAATACAGCCCCAATACAGTTTAATACCATTTAATACAGCCCCAACACAGCATAACACAGTTTAATACCCCCAAAATAGTTTAATACAGCCCCAACACAGTTTAATATAGTTTAATACAGCCCCAACACAGCTTAAAACAGCCCCAACACAGTTTAACAGTTTAATACAGCCTCAACACATCTTAATACAGCCCCAACACAGTATAACACAGTTTAATAGAGCCCCAACACAGATTAATACAGCCCCAACACAGCCTAATACAGCCCCAAAACAGACTAGCATAGCCCCAACACAGTTTAATACAGCCCCAACACAGCCTAGCACAGCCCTAACAGCCCCAACACACCCTAACACAGCCCCAACACAATTTAATACAGCCCCAACACAACTGAACACAGCCTACTACAGCCGAACACAGTCCCAACACAGTTTATTACAGCCCCAACACAACCTAACAGCCCCAACATAGTCTAACACTGCCTAAAACAGCTTAATCGAGCCCTGACACAGCCTAACACAGCCCTAACAAAGCACCAATACAACCAAACACAGCCCAAACACAGCTTAATACAGCCTAACACAGCCCCAATACAGTTTAATACAGCCCCAGCAGTGTAACACAGCCTAATACAGCCTAACACAGCCCCAACACAACCTAATACAGCCCCAACACAGTCTAACACAGCCCCAACACAGACTAACACACCCCAACACAGCTTAATACAGCCCCACCACAGCCTAACAGTCTTACCATCCCTAACATAGTCTAACCCAAACAGCCCTAACAGTCTAACACAGCCCACCACAGCACAGTCTAACAAAGCCATAACACAGTCTAACACAGTCATGCTACAGTCTAACACAGCCATAACACAGTCTAACAGTCATAACACAGCCAAACAGACTAACACAGCCCTAACACAGCCATAACACAGCAATAACACAGCCATAACACAGCCATAACACAGCCTTAACACAGCCCTAACACAGTTTGGCACAGCCATAACACAGCCATAACAAAGCCATAACACAGCCCTAACACAGTTTGCCACAGCCATAACACAGTCTAACACAGTCACAAGACAGTCTAACACAGTCTAACACAGTCATAAGACAGTCTAACTCAGTCATAAGACAGTCTAACACAGCTATAACACAGTGTAACCCAGCCATAACACAACCATAACACAGCAATAACACAGCAATAACACAGCCATAACACAGCCCTAACACAGTTTGCCACAGCCATAACACAGTGTAGCACAGTCTAACACAGTGTAACACAATCATAACACAGTCTAAATCATAACACAGTCATACGACAGTCTAACACAGCCATAACACAGTCTAACACAGCCTAACAGCCATAACACAGTTTATCACAGCCACAACACAGTCTAACACAGCCATAACACAGTCTAACACAGCCATAACACAGCCAAAACACAGTCTAACACAGTCATAACAGTCTAACACAGCCATAACACAGCCCAACACAATCTAACACAGCCATAACACATTCTAACACAACCTAACACAGGCATAACACAGCCTAACACAACCATAACACAGCCACAGCACAGTCTAACACAGCCTAATACAGCAACAACACAGTCTAACACAGCCATAACACAGCCCTAACACAGTCTAACACAGTCTAACATAGCCAAAAGACAGTCTAACCCAGCCATAACACACTCTAACATAGTCATAAGACAGTCTAACACAGCCACAACAATGTCTAACATAGCCTAACACAGTCTAAAAGAGTTTGAGCCTGTTTTTCTGCATCTGGGTCAGGACAGCTTGCCATTATTGATGGAACAATGAATTCTGAATTCTGAAGGACAATGTCAGGACATCATTCTGCAAGCTGAACCTGAGAGAAAGGTAGTCATTTCCTGATGAATTTTTCTGCACCTCTGTTCAGCTGATCTGGACTGAAATGAGATGCAGAAATGGAGTTCTAGGAATGAAGACATTCCCAGTGAAACGTGGAGTCAGAGGTCTGGAATGTTTGGTCGTTTCTAAAGTGGTAGGAGTGACACGCACCCACACACACACACACACACACACACACACACACACACACACACACACCTGCACATACAGTACAGTTGGTATTTCATCAGTAAACACACACATCTCACATGATTATTGCTTTCACAATGCCTTCATTGTGGCCCACCCACACGTCACCACCTCCCACCTCCTCACCTCCCACGGCCTCCTATACCTTTTACCTGCTCACACACACTCCGCTGGCGCCTGTGGCAGGAAAATGACAGCCTGCTATGTACACACACACACACACACACACACACACACACACACACACACACACACACACACACTAATAACACACACTCACACACACTTTACCATGTTTCAGGTGTGTGTGTGTGTGTGTGGATGTATTTCCACACAAAGCCCTCCAGCTCTGGAATCACCTTCCAGATAATGTTCAGGACTCTTCAGTCTTCAGGTCTCCACTGAAACTCACCTGTTCAGCAGCTTTAGGACATTAATGTCTCAGATGAGTTACAGGCTGAAGATCCAGGAGTTCATGGACACTGGGATTTATAATAAACTGGGATTTTATAATAAACTGGGATTTATAATAAACTGGGATTTATGATAAACTGGGATTTATGGTAAACTGGGATTGAAGGTAAACTAGGGTTTATAATAAACTGGGATTTATGGTAAACTGGGATTTAAGGTAAACTGGGTTTTATAATAAACTGGGATTTATGGTAAACTGGGATTTATGATAAACTGGGATTTATGATAAACTGGGATTGTTGGCAAATGGATTTATGGTAAACTGGGGTTTATAATAAACTGGGATTTATGGTAAACTGGGATTCAGGGTAAACTGGGATTTATGGTAAACTGAGATTTAAGGTAAACTGGGGTTTATAATAAACTGGAATTTATGGTAAACTGGGATTTATGGTAAACTGGGATTGATGGCAAATGGATTTATGGTAAACTGGGGTTTATAATAAACTGGGATTTATGGTAAACTGGGATTCAGGGTAAACTGGGATTTATGGTAAACTGAGATTTAAGGTAAACTGGGGTTTATAATAAACTGGAATTTATGGTAAACTGGGATTTATGGTAAACTGGGATTGTTGGCAAATGGATTTATGGTAAACTGGGGTTTATAATAAACTGGGATTTATGGTAAACTGGGATTCAGGGTAAACTGGGATTTATGATAACCTGGGATTTATGGTAAACTGGGATTGTTGGCAAATGGATTTATGGTAAACTGGGATTTATGATAAACTGGGATTTATGATAAACTGGGATTTATGGTAAACTGGGATTGTTGGCAAATGGATTTATGGTAAACTGGGGTTTATAATAAACTGGGATTTATGGTAAATGGATTTATGGCAAACTGGGATTTATAATGAAATGGGATTTATGGTAAACTGGGGTTTATAATGAACTGGGATTTATGGTAAACTGGGATTCAAGGTAAACTGGGTTTTATAATAAACTGGGATTTATGATAAACTGGGATTGATGGTAAATGGATTTATGGCAAACTGGGATTTTTGATAAACTGGGATTTATGGTAAACTGGGATTTAAGGTAAATGGATTTATGGTAAACTGGGGTTTATAATAAACTGGGATTTATGGTAAACTGGGATTGAAGGTAAACTACGGTTTATAATAAACTGGGATTTATGGTAAACTGGGATTTAAGGTAAACTGGGTTTTATAATAAACTGGGATTTATGGTAAACTGGGATTTATGATAAACTGGGATTTATGATAAACTGGGATTTATGGTAAACTGGGATTTAAGGTAAACTGGGTTTTATAATAAACTGGGATTTATAATAAACTGGGATTTATGGTAAACTGGGATTTATGATAAACTGGGATTTATGGTAAACTGGGATTCAGGGTAAACTGGGATTTATGGTAAACTGAGATTTAAGGTAAACTGGGGTTTATAATAAACTGGAATTTATGGTGAACTGGGATTTATGGTAAACTGGGATTGTTGGCAAATGGATTTATGGTAAACTGGGGTTTATAATAAACTGGGATTTATGGTAAACTGGGATTCAGGGTAAACTGGGATTTGTGGTAAACTGAGATTTAAGGTAAACTGGGGTTTATAATAAACTGGAATTTATGGTAAACTGGGATTTATGGTAAACTGGGATTCAGGGTAAACTGGGATTTATGATAAACTGGGATTTATGGTAAACTGGGATTTTTGGCAAATGGATTTATGGTAAACTGGGATTTATGATAAACTGGGATTTATGACAAACTGGGATTTATGGTAAACTGGGATTGTTGGCAAATAGATTTATGGTAAACTGGGATTTATGGTAAACTGGGATTGTTGGCAAATGGATTTATGGTAAACTGGGGTTTATAATAAACTGGGATTTATGGTAAACTGGGATTCAGGGTAAACTGGGATTTATGGTAAACTGAGATTTAAGGTAAACTGGGGTTTATAATAAACTGGAATTTATGGTAAACTGGGATTTATGGTAAACTGAGATTTAAGGTAAACTGGGATTGATGGTAAACTTGGATGTTAATGCTGCTGTCTGATTCTTTGTGATCACTCAGGTTTGTGATGGTGGAGATGGTTGGACACTGATGTTTCAGGAGGCTCCATGTTCATGTTCTTCTGGTTCTCTCTCAGTTCAGCTGTTATAGTCAAATGTTCACCTTCTCTGTTCTCTATAAATCTAAACACCAAACTCATCACATCTCTGTACCTTTAACCAGTTAATGATGATCCACCAGCCTGAGCTGATGAAACGCTGATGAATAGAGGGAGAACCACTGGTTGCAGAACGTCATTAATGTAACGTTGAACTGTTAAAATATCTGTAATGAAGGTCAAAGGTGATCTGACATCGTACGGAACTGCACCCACACCATGACACCAGACCTTCTGGAAGTGCTGACCATGGTGCCTCCACACACAGATTGATCAGTTGTGGGACTCGTCACTGTAGAGGACCTGCTGCCATTCAGAGTGACTAAGTGACCGTGTGGTACGACACCTTTGCAGTCGTGCATTGTGATCAGCTGATGATGAGCGTAGATTTACGGATACAAATGAAAAAAGTGCTCAGATGTTAAGATGAACCATGAACCACGTGCCACAGATCTGCTCCAAAGATCCAGTTTCACTTCTGAAAGGGCCCAAAATTGGGTCTAGAGGTTCTCCTGAGTTCAGTGGTCAGACACATGGGAGCTGAAACAGAGTGCAGACTGTGGGATATCAGCACCTTCAGGACACCCACTGGTAAGTCTGGACTGGTCCAGAATTGGCTCATGTTAAGGTTCATGTCTGTGTGGGTGTCGATGTTCTAAGACACTCTTGATTTTGTTGCAGGGCCTAATGCCGAAACCCTGCACCTCACCGATTGTGATTGTTTGCTTTGCGTTGTGCTTCATTGAAGTCCAGCCCGCAGAGAACGTTTTTATGTAAATGTTCGCAGCATCGTGAACATCAGGTATTTAAAACGGGCCGTTTTTGCATCTTCATTTCCATACCAGACCGTGTGGATTCAGGAGCAGGATGCCAGACCAAGAGTGAGGGCCTTTTCCGCAGCTCTCTCTCCAAACCCTCAACTAACTGACCGCTGTCCTGGACACATCTCACCCCTCTATTACTTACTGGTCAGACAGCAGAGCAGGTTCAGCAGCAGACGCATTCAGCTCCACTGTAGATCTATACTGTACAGGAGGTCATTTATACCAACAGAGATCAGACTGTACAGCTCTTCTTCACTGTGTCGGTCATTATCACACACTGACCACTAACAGGACAGTCTCACATCTATCTGTCCATCTGTCTGTCCCTGGCCCTTTCTCTTTGGGGTCCTTCGAGGAGTGGCCACTATCGGTCAGGATGAAATCACCAGCGGGTCACCTCACAGAAAGGCGCTAACCCATGGGTGGGCAATGGGGGCCGGAGTCCAGCACTGTTCACTGGTTCTCTTGCCGTAACAGACCTACTAAGCTGGGCAGTTATCAGGTGAGGGAATCAGGTGTGTTGGAGCAGGAAATCAGAATGCTGTGCAGGAAGCGGCGTCCACCCCCTCCCCACCCAAACACACAATATGCCATCTTTGATCCTGAACCAGCAGTAAACTATCGTTAGTGTGGCATGAGAGTGCTGGATACGTCCGTCATCCAGAACTAGCCTTCCGCCGTACTGCATGCTGACCGCCGGCCTCATTAACATCACTGGCCCAGTTGTGGACCTTTGAGACAGTGAAGGAGCTGCTGATGAACAAGCAGGTTTTTCACTGCTGGTGCTTTTTAATGCATGATTTAGTGTTTATTGTTGAACTGTATGTTTTATCCACTTTTACACTGATTGTCTTTATTTATATTTACATTTATGGAGTTTAGCAGACGCCCTTATCCAGAGCGACTTACAAAAGACCCTGTCATGTATCTGTCTCGTCCCTGTGGTCTGTCTTTGTTTTGTTTTCATTCCCATGTGCTTTTGAGCACATGTCATGTCTCCTCCCGTTCCCAGCTGTGTTCCATTTGTAACCCTGCCCCATCGTTATTATGTCCCAGCCGTGTCTATTGTGATTGTGTATATAAGTCCCTTGTCTTTTGTTAGTCCTTGTCGGTCTTTGTGGCTATGTGGCTTTGTAACGTTGTGTTTTCTAGTCTTAGTGTTTATCTGTACCTTGTCAATAAATACAACCCAGCGTGTACGTCCGCAACTACCTCTGTGTCCGTGAGACATTACAGAAAGACCAACCTATCATGGACGTAGCTGGGTTCTCCAAGTTCGCTGGATCGCGACTGGTTATTCGTCGGTACCTATTCTCTGGGGGCCTTATGGAGCAACAGGGCGCTGTGCAGACCAGCAGCCTGAGGAGGTGCCATAGGCGGCACACTCGGGGCGCTCCCTCACCAGAGGACTGCTCCTCAAAGGGTGGGGAGAATTTTGGGGGGGGTGCTACGGGTTGGCACTGCAAGCCTTGAGCCGTGTGAGGCAAGAGGTGAGGCCTGCTGGCGGGCTGTTGATGGGGGTTCTGGGCTGAAAGACATGTCGGATGTGTGGCAGTTCCTGAGCTATGTGCGCAGGACTGTCCAGCCCAGTTCCCCTCAGACCTCAGCAGCCGCGCGCTGCGGCTCCTCCCGAGAGGGCTGCCTTGGCGTCAGGGGCTGCTTCCGCTCCAGTCCGGAGGGCGACGTTGACGCTCCGAGGGCGGGGCTTTCCGCTAACGTCGACGCTCCGAGGCCGAAACCCACTGCTCTGGTTCCAGCTCCAGTCCAGGAACTGAAACCCACTGCACCAGCTCCGGTTCCAGATCCAGTCCGGGAGCTGAAACTCACTGCTCCAGCTCCACATCCAGACCTAGAGCTGGAATCTCCACCTGGAGGTCCGTCTCCTGTCGAGAAGGCAGCGCCCGCCGCCAGTGTTCGAGGGTCGGCGCCCACCGCCAGAACTGTGCCCAGACTGGCTCCAAAGACTTTTGGGACATTTGCCAGTTCTGGGCCCAAGCCCATATACCAACCCATGTCTGTTCCTGTCCTTGTGCCGATATCTGTCCCAGTGTTGGTTCCTTTATCTGTTCTTGTCCCCATTCCTGTGTTTGGTTTAGTTATCCCTGTTCCTGTCACTGTGTACGTGTCAGTGCCTGTCAGTGTCTTTGTTCCGGTGCCCAATCCTGTCTTGTCTCCTGTTCATGTTTAGTCCTGTCTGTCCTGTATCATTCAGGATCCCTCTTCTGTTCTGGCCCCGTCTATTGTTTGTTTATGCGCCCCGGAGTTGCGCATCGGGAGAGGGGCCAACTGTCATGTATCTGTCTCGTCCCTGTGGTAAAATATCTGTCTCGTCCCTGTCTTTGTTTTGTTTTCATTCCCATGTGCTTTTAAGCACATGTCATGTCTCCTCCCGTTCCCAGCTGTGTTCCATTTGTAACCCTTGTTAGTCCTTGTCGGTCTTTGTGGCTATGTGGCTTTGTAACGTTGTGTTTTCTCGTCTTAGTGTTTATCTGTACCATGTCAATAAATACAACCCAGCGTGTACGTCCGCAACTACATCTGTGTCTGTGAGACGTTACAGACCCAAACAGAAGACAGGGCATTCTGGAGGAACGTTGTCCATACGTTCACCAGGAGTCAGAATCGACTTGATGGCAAATATTATTATTATTATTATTATTATTATTAAGGAACACATATAGAGTAGTCCTCCTTCATAGTCCCATCCAGTTGGATGTTCTTATTCCTGCAGGTTTTTTCTTTGTTCCTGTGGTTCAGCTTGGAGGTTGAAGCAGGAGCTACCTTCTCATGCTTCCCAGGATAAATGTGATGTCAACCACCTTGTCGGAGGAAAGCGCCGGGTCCCCAGCTCTGATACAACGGCTGACAGACGCCTGTGCCGACCAGCATTACACTGAATACCATCTACCCACTCAGAGAGGGAGAGCAGGCCCTCTCTCAGATTGTGGAGCAGACTGGCTGAATTTACGGGAGCGGTTCAGCTGAAACTGAGGAGAGCTCAGATGTGCTGGACTTTAACTCCGGTTTTGTTCCAGATGTGTGGCTGTACATTCTTCGTTTTGTTGAAGGAATGTCGGCGGTGGTAGATTTCTGGTTGAACTCTTTATAATAACTGTCCTGTTTGTGAATGTGTTCGCTGTAATGACCTCATATAACCCTTCATTTTATAAACACCAGACATAAATGGTACTGAACCTGTTACTGTGCATGACTACATTAGTATGTGTGTTCTAATGAACAGATTACACACAGCTGCTCTTTATACAGTGTTATTTATGTCACTGTAAGTAAGATTACTCACACTAATAACAGCCATTAGACTGTATCATATAAAGCATTATCACTGATTAGTCCATAATCCAGTTCTGTTAGAACTGTTCTTTACAACTGTTGAGATTTCCTTGAAATGCTGCCAACGTTATCCTACAGTCGTGGACGTGGAGTTTCACACTGTTCATAGTGAAGCTCTGGAATTTGAGGCAGCTGAGAACAAAAACCAAAACACCACAGTAATCACCATCATCTGCATCGCTGAATTCCCAGGGTTCATGAGCTTCTTGCTGCCAACCTGGAGTCCATGCCAGAAAACCTCCGTCACAGGTTTTAACAGAAGTAATATTCCCTCCATCCTGTCACCCGCTGCCCCCGGGGTCAACAGACCATCGCTTACGGATTTGATATTCAAATCAGCTCAAACACACAGTGCTTAAGAACCTTTATTAAGAAGCTACTAACAGATCTACAGGAACACCCACACAACCCCCTAAAGCCGCTCTGCAGGGCAGACTCAGACAGACCTACACCTTAATCCAGCGGCGGGTAATTCGACATGCAGCCCGGGGTGTGGGCGGAGCCAAAATACCCACCTGGGCTTTGAACAAACCACCCAATTCAGCAAATGAACAGTAACTGCATTAAAGTGTGTAAAATGATTCACAATCAACAAAAATGTAACCTGGTCAGGGGTGTCCACATTTGTAACGTGGTCAGGGGTGTCCACATTTGTAACCTGGTCAGGGGTGTCCACATTTGTAACCTGGTCAGGGGTGTCCACATTTATAACGTGGTCAGGGGTGTCCACATTTGTGCTGTTATATTTATAGAAATGTATTAAACTACATCTCTGACACTGTTCTAGTACGTTCTTTAACTTTTCAATAGTGACCCCTTTTCAATATGCCCCCGGCCAATCACAGGCTCAGATGTGCTTTGATCTGTTTGGTCTAAATAGCAGAACTAAACCTGATTATAATCATAATAATTATAATAATAATAATAATACGTCATAATACACACAGTACACTTCAGTGCTCATTCATTCAGTCACACAGAACCTCATCAGACAAAACACGACGGGTTTCGGCAGCAGATCTGGATTATGGTAATGAGTTCCAGCGAAGGCACCAGCACGCTTTGGTGAAACTGCTCCAGTCAGCTGTTCTGCCTGTGATTCCTGGTTCCTAAACACACGTAACCCTGTGATTTACAGTATATGTACAGAGTCTCTTTAATCAATCAAAAATAAGAACAGTAAACCAGTTCAGACACCATTCAGAGGAAAAACAAACACTGCTTTAAAGGAACTTTGTTTTCTACTGTAAGTGAATGACACTGTCCTCAGCTCAGGGGTGGTGTGACTGTCTAAGCGCTGGGCTTTTCACTGGATGCTCCCAGGTTTGAACAGTGGTGGTACCTCACCTGGGCAGCTCGGATTCCAACCACAGCTGAGTGGGAAACGACAGAGATTCGGCTAAATCTCAGAAAAACCGGGACGAACCCAAATAGAGGACACGTTTGGGCCAAATCTGGGTCCCCTTTGGTACTTATGGCTCAGATATGGGACACATTTTTCCCACATATGCATTAAAAATCGTAAATTGATATAAGAATGTTGTGGTAAAATAAACGGGTCTGAAAACCCGAAACACTCAGGAACGCTGTGCTGAACCGGTCCGGTACTGGGTCACTAATGGACCAACAGCATTGGCTTGGGTGTAATTGTAACTATGTTACTGGGTTGTGTTTTCAATATAATATATTCGTAAACCAACGAATACCAGAACACTTAGTAACTTCATAGCAACCACTTGAGATACCATAGCAACAGCAACCATCTAGCAACACCTGGTGTTTCTAGGAAGTTGCTACGCTTTCCTAGATGGTTGCTAGGGTGTTTCTCAGCGGTTGTTAGATGATGAGTACGGTATACTTGAAGGTGGCTATGCTGTTGCCAAGTGGTTGCTATGGTATCCAAGTTTACACAACCATAAATCAAAGCACAACCCAGTAAGCCAGAGCTGTTGCTCCATTACTGACTGTAAGAAGCACTTGATCCTGATCAGAACTACAGCATCCAAACGACGGCTACACCGAGATCACAGCACTAATGATTACATACACAACAACGTCACATTAAGTGCATGACTGGGGCTCTGCATAAAAAACAAAACAATCAGAAAGGCACACTGTAACTGGAAGCACACAGTCCTGCTTAAATACACGTAAATAAAGATTCACAGCGATACAGTTTACGGTGAAACCAGCGGAGGCTCCTGATTGGTCAGTCCACAGTTCAGACAGGCTTGGTGCCGCTGCTCAGAGTCCACTTTCAATCCCGTGATAAAACAGCAGAGTAAATACAGCACTTTAAAGGGTAAAGACTACGCGCTACAGGCACTGCTGGTGTATATATGGAATACTACGTCATTACGGGGAACAGTATAAAAGACTGTAAAAATCACAAGCAGAAAAGGAATTTGATTAAGACAGAAAACGATATGAACACTACAGAAGTAATCGTGGAGCAGTAAGAGGTCCGGTCAGAGCGGCAGAGGAGCGCACGGCGCTGCCGCGTGACTGTCCGGGTACAGGCGCCGATCCGCAGCTGCTGTTCCGTGGAAGTGTTGCGAAAGCCAGCCCCGGGCTGACGTGTGACGGGAATTTAAGTGCTGCAACAGATCGGCTTATCTTTTCCACAAGCGTGCGCTTGATCCAGACAGAGAACAGCCTTCACACCCAGACACACGCCAGGCGAAAGTCCGAATTCCCAACTCACAAAAACACCCATGGTGGATAAATTGGCCCAGGTGTGTGTGTGTGTGTGTGTGTGTGTGTGTGTGTGTGTGTGTGTGTGTGTGTATGGTGCCCTACTGTCCAGGGGATAAACTGTGGGTGGGTTCCAGAACCCTCGTGACTATGAGGAAGCTGAAGATGAACGATCAAACGAAGGTCCGTTAATAACTGTGAGCTTCTTGTTCAGAGTTCATCAGTGGAATGTCTGTCCACGTTCATTTCAGCCAATCAGCCATGTTGTAATGAGGGAGGGCGGGGTCTAAATGACCCTGTTGATCAGCAGATCGATGTCTCAGACTGGACTGATTGAACATCGACCACATTGCAGAGCTGAAGACCTGAGAGCTGGACATTCACAGATGACCAAACGTTTAAAGGTTGTGTAGAAACATACAGAGAGCGAACTCTCGCAATGAAACATCTGACTGATTAGCTCCGCCCCCAGAAATCTACCAATCAACTCCAGCCTCAGAGCGGCCCCCTGTTTACCATCTGAGTGGACAATCAGCAAGTGAAGTATTAGTTCTGGTCATTGTTTCAGTGGACCAATGGTGGT
>CM067502.1:15000-19159 GCA_034509495.1 Acestrorhynchus altus | reverse complement strand
TCTCTCTCTCTCTCTCTCTCTCTCTCTCTCTCTCTCTCTCCTCCTTTCCAGATCTCTCATGTCTCTGTGATGGGGCTTTGAGTTGGTCAGGGGGTGTCTATCCCCATCCGAGGCTGACGTGGGTCTCTGTGGCTCTGGCCGGAGATCAAAGCGAACTGCCCTTCTCCCAAAGGAACAGAGGGCCTTGGCCAGCGCTCTAGTGTAGCCTTTAGCACATCACAGCCTCGTCCAGTGGCCTGACTCTAATGGAAGCCGATGGCGCCCAGCCCCACTGCCTAACGGGACCCATTGAAGCCGCCGCTCCGGCCACGGCCTGTCCCACCAGAGCGAACAAAGACATCACTCAGAGAGAGAGGGGCCAGTCTAGCGGTTGACCCATTCGGACCCGGTGTGCCAGCCAAGCCGGGGCACGGCTGAGCCAACTTTCTGGGGGAGGGAGGCGCTCGGTCCCGTCTGAAGTGGCCGACGACGGCTGTGTTTTGGCTCGGCCCTCGGTAGCTGTCGGTCGGCCCGTTGGAGCGCGTGCTCCAGTGCGTGGCTGGAGCAGCCGTTAGCGCGCTCAGTGCTGAGCTAGTGACGAAGCCGGCGCACTGCCGGAACACAAAGAGCCATTGTGAGAGGAAAGTACTTGCTGTTGTGACCTTCCCTCCTGTGTGCGTGTGGCCCGTGTATTTGGCTCTTTTTGGGGACCAAATGTGAGCAGGACGAGGGGAAAGCATGAGGGGGTTGACAGGGTGGATGCATTTGGCTGGTCTTCACGAGGACCTGCTACAGATTTTCTTTTGCTTCCTGAGGTTAGAGTTGAACTCCTGTATGTCATCAGATCCAGACCTGAATAAAGTAGTGGAGAATGTATAGACTGGAATTATTTCACTCTATGACACAGTAACACAGAGTGCCTTTAAAACGCACTCCTCCGCAGGGTCCCGGACCACCGGCAGTAACAGTGCGTGAACAAAGGAGCTGCGGGTTTTCACATTGAAAAAGCACAACGTTCACATATCTGAACGGGTTTCGGTTCTACACCACCACTCGAAAGTTTCAGAACCCTGATTGCATGTTCTAAAACTTTTGACTGATCGCGTCCATGCAGTCAGACTTCAGGTTTGTTTTGATTTCTTTATTATATCAATAATTATTCATCATAAATCAGACAGTGGGGACCATGTGGCCTGACAGGTGAGTACTATCCAACGATAGGACCGAAGTGAAAGAGCTTTCTGCACATTTTAAAGCACCAACGTCAATTGATGCCACCATCGCCGCAGTGGAAGTGGGAACAGCCGGTGTGTGAGACAGAAAAGTTGGACATGCTCCCTCTGGATGGGTTGACGCTCTCTCCCCACACTCCCA
This sequence comes from Acestrorhynchus altus, assembly GCA_034509495.1. Taxonomy (NCBI): domain Eukaryota; kingdom Metazoa; phylum Chordata; class Actinopteri; order Characiformes; family Acestrorhynchidae; genus Acestrorhynchus; species Acestrorhynchus altus. Next base: position 17,806 of record CM067502.1, on the reverse strand, counting down.
GTGTGACACCGGCCGGCACAGGCGTCTGTCAACCCCTGTATGAGAGCTGGGGACCCGGCGCCATCCTCCAGTTTTACATCATTATGGACGGGAAGCTGCTGGACCACCAGTGTCACGGTCTACACTAAAACTGGTTTTACATCATTATGGACTTCCAGGCTGCCATCCAAGAAAAAAGCTCCTCCTCCAAAAGCAACACCTTCACACCAGAGTACAGTTTGCGACTGAACCAAGTGGACAAAGAAAAAACATTCAGCAAGAACGTTCTGCTTTTCGTTGGCTTGGCGGTCTGATCAGGGGTCTGTCTGTACTGTATGAATAAAGAACACTGTACCAGCTGTTTAGCATGGTGGTGGGATCACTGTGTGGCTGTTTTTCTCTCAGTGGAACTGATACATCACAGCAGAACGTCAGACGATCAGGTTCCAGCAGTACAGTGACCCTAAAACACATCACAGGTGGTATGAGAATGAACACAGCAGGCTGACATTAAGGTTGTAGAATGACCGTATACAAAGTCCTGACCGCAAATACATGGACAGTGTTTAATTGACCTGAAGCTTTTTCATGGTCAACAGTAACGCTGTGGTGTGCAGTCAGCTGTTTATTACAGCCATTAACCCTTTAACAGCTGCCAGAAGAGTCTAATTCTAAAAAAGTCTTGATTTAATTATTAAAATTATATATTTTATTATGTATCATATTTTATACTCAGAGTTATGGTCACTGCATTTATTAACAGCCTACAGCAGTGAGAACACAATTCAACCCCTTAAACTCTAAATATAAGAAATTAAGACATATATGTAGCTATTTTTATACATTTGTTAAACATTTAATATTTGCTATAAATTTATAAAAATTAAATTAAAAATTAAATTTTATTATTTAGAACAATTCGTATGAATAATTATTAATTAAACATACAGTATCTGATTCATGAAGTGCACAAATAATCACACCAGTGAAAGATATTTTCTTGATGCTATTGTCATTATTATTATTATTATTATTATTATTTGCTATTATCATTATTATTATCATTATTATTATCATTATTATTGTTATTATTATCATTATTATTGTAATTATTATTATTATTATAGTAATTATTATTGTTATTATTAAACTACTGTAATAAACTGGTTTAAAATGTTGTAATAAACCAGTTTAAAATACTGTAATAAACTGGGTTAAAATGCTGTAATAAACCAGTTTAAACTACTGTAATTAACCAGTTTAAACTATTGTAATAAACTGAGTTAAACTACTGTAATAAACCAGTAGTTACAGTAGTTTAAACCGGTTTATTACAGTAGTTTAAACCGGTTTATTACAGTAGTTTAACCCAGTTTATTACAGTAGTTTAAACCGGTTTATTACAGTAGTTTGACCCGGTTTATTACAGTAGTTCGACCCGGTTTATTACCATAGTTTAACCCAGTTTATTACAGTAGTTTAAACCGGTTTATTACAATAGTTTAAACCGGTTTATTACAGTAGTTTAAACCAGTTTATTACAGTAGTTTAACCCAGTTTATTACAATAGTTTAAACCAGTTTATTACAGTAGTTTAAACCGGTTTATTACAGTAGTTTGGCCCGGTTTATTACAGTAGTTTAAACCGGTTTATCGCAGCGGGTGCAGTGTCTCGGCTCCGCCGCCAGGCCGCGCTCTTCCTGCGGATCGGACGGGAGGACGGAGTGAGTTCTGTCCGGAGGATAATGAACAACAAATTTGACGCGTGAGTAAAACTACCTCTCTGTCCCCCTGTCCCCGGTCCCTGCCGGTCCTCTGTGTCTCCTGTCCCCCGGAGGAGAGGTGTGTCTGACGCGCGTGTTCAGCTCAGCCGCACACCTGCTCCGAGGGGGGACAGGGGGGACAGAGGGGGGACAGGGAACCGGACCCGGACCGGGCTGAGCGGGCGGAGGTTCTGCGGGCGGAGGTTCGGCCGGTTCGGGCTGCAGGCCGGATACGGATCCCCGGACTCGCAGTGAGAGCGCGGCGGGGGAAGGAGCGCCGGCACGCGGCGTCAGCCTTCACTGCTCCCCGCCGCGCTCTACTCCTTATATGGCTCTGTCACTCTCTGTCCCTCTCGGTTCCCGTGTGTCCCTGTGTGTCCTGCTCACACACAGCTGGATCAGCAGGTTAATAACTCTTCTATCCTGCAGGGTCGGGATAACAGGTGGTTTTATGATTGAGATACGATACGAGCTTTCTGTCCTATAGCTGTCCTGTACTGTGGGCGGGGCAGGGCAGGACAGGGACACTGCAGGACGGGGTGAGTTTAGGACAGGGACAGTGTAGGACGGGGTCAGTGTATGGTATGTTGTAGGATGGGGTCAGTGTAGGACAGGGTGCAGAACGGGGTCAGTGTAGGACAGGGTGCAGAATGGTGTCAGTGTAGGACGGGGACAGTGCAGGACATGGTGCAGGTCAGGGACAGGATAGGGTCAGTAGAGGACAGGGCAGGATGGGATCAGTATAGTGTAGGGTATGTTGTAGGATGGGGTCAGTGTAGGACAGGGTACAGGACAGGGTCATTGTAGGACGGGCTGTAGGTCAGGGTCAGTGGAGGACGGGGTCAGTGCAGGACAGGGTCAGTGTAAGGCATGTTGTAAGATGGTGTCAGTGTAGGACAGGGTGCTGGAAGGGGTCATTGTAGGACAGGCTGTAGGTCAGGGTGCAGGATAGTGTCAGTGTAGGACTGAGTGCAGGTCAGGGCCAGTGTTGGATGGGGACAGTGTTGGATGGGGACAGTGCAGGACAGGGTCAGTAGAAGTCAATGGAAGTGCAGGGTTTCAAA
>CM067502.1:0-10000 GCA_034509495.1 Acestrorhynchus altus | reverse complement strand
GCCTGGAATTCAGTGATGGTGCTGGAATTACTGGTGTTTGAGGTAATGTTTTGATTACGATTGACGGATGATAGCAATAAATGTTGAATATGCAGCTGCTGCTAACTCTGTACCGTGTAAATGTCTTTTTTAAATGTCCAATGTTTACTTATTTCTCTGATCCTTCATTCTCCTCCTTTCACCCTGATCTTCAATGATCAGGACCCCACAGGACCACCACAGAGCAGATATGATGTGGGTGGTGGGTCATTCTCAGCACTGCAGTCACACTGACATGGTGGTGGTGTGTTAGTGTGTGTTGCTGGTACGAGTGGATCAGACACAGCAGTGCTGCTGGAGTGTTTAAACCCCTCAGTGTCACTGCTGGACCGAGAACAGTCCACCAACCAGAAATGTCCAGCTGTCCAGCTGTGAGCGCTGATGAAGGACTAGAGGACGACCAACACAAACTGTGCAGAAACAGATGAGCTTCTGTCTCTGACTTTACATCTACAAGGTGGAGACACTCAGTAGGAGTGTCTGATAGAGTGGACAGTGAGTGGACACAGTGTTAAAACACTGCAGCAGCACTGCTGTGTCTGATCCACTTGTACCAGCAACACACACTAACACACCACCACCATGTCAGTGTGACTGCAGTGCTGAGAATGACCCACCACCCACATCATATCTGCTCTGTGGTGGTCCTGTGGGGTCCTGATCATTGAAGATCAGGGTGAAAGGAGGAGAATAAAGTGGTCAGAGAAACAGATGAACTACAGTCTGAATTATAGAACCACAAAGAGAACCTGAATGATCAGAGGAGCTGATAGAGTGGACAGAGAGAGGAGAGACAATGAACCTGGTCTTTTTAACTGTCCCTGCAAACTGCAGAGTGAATCACAGCACAGTGATGAGTGATCAGTGAAGTGTTTGAGGTTCTAGACTGTATTCAGAAGGTTTCTCAGGTCCAGGTTGTTCTACACAGGGGTTTTTCTTCATCATCAGCTCTTGCTCTCTTCCGTTGTTTCAGCTCATTTCGAAAAACATATGATTCTGCAGAGAAGGATCATAGTGTGAAGATCACAGAGGACTTTGAAATCAGGTTCATGCTGCATTTGCATCCAGTGACTGTAGAAACATGGACAGTGCAGGTCTGGTGTCTCTGGTCTGGTGTCTCTGGTCTGGTGTCCACCCTTCCCCATGTTTTAATGAAAAAAAGAGCTTTTCTATTGTTTTCGGTATTTTATCCACAGAAATCAGTTTTTCAACCCTGGGCCCGTAGGCACCCCTACCCCACATGTTTTAGAGCTCCCCTACACCTAATTCAGCTAATCAGCTCATTAACGAGAGCTGCAGGGGTTGTGTGTTAAAGCGTAAACCTGCAGGGCAGGGGTGCCTCCAGGACCAGGGTTGAGATCGTTGACTGAGCTAGCCCCACCCCCTTTTTAAGGTGAAACAGAAGCCAGACTGCAGGTGGATCAAATTAGAACCAGGCACACATTAATTAGGTCCACGTCTCACATGAAGTTGCAGCACGTATGGACCGTGTGTCTTTGATACTGCCGGGACTAGAAGGATGCAGTTGTGGCAACTTCGTCTCTTGGCTGTAGTTCCTGAGCGTGTAACGCTGACGGAGGACAGAACTCCTTTTGTAAGACAGTATGAGCTGCGTGCAGCGTCCATGTTTACTACAGTCGTTTGGATGTGAAGGAGAAGAAACTCACCAGGAGAAATGTAGCAGCGAGCAGCAGCACTTTGGTGTTCACACACAAGTTCTGAGGAACTGAGAGAAGAAGAGACATTAGCTAGAACAGTATGAACTAAATCCGTGTCCTGGAATGTTTTAGGAATCTCACTGGGAGTTTCCAATCACGGAAAACTCAATTTCTCCGATTTCGTTTTTCAGTCCTAATCTGACGGGTTTCATTTTCAAAGTTCTGGTGATGATACATTGGTCCACCTGTTTGGATGACGTGTGCTCGTTTAAGCGCAGTGTGCGCTCGTTTCATTAGCTCATGTCCTCGTTTATCGTTCTATGTTTCTGAAACGAACGGTTTGGTAAAAATGTGAACGCGATCTGTATAAAACCTCAAATCTCCCTCACTTGAGTTCTCCAGGACAGCCAATCAGAGAAGGACACTGAGCTGGAACCATGGTGCTCCATTAATGCTTTAGGGTAGACGTGGTCTAATTCACTGAAGCCAGATCACCTACACTATGTTCAAAAGTTTGTGGACACCACTTCTAATGAATGCATTCAGCTACTTTAAGCTGCACCCATTGCTGTCAGAGATGTACAGCTTAGTCCCTGTAGAGAAGTTCTGCCAATAGAATAGGACTCTCTGGAGCAGATAAACAAACATGACTCTATTGTCTCCATGTCTAATAGCAGGTGTGGACTAGAGGGTATAAAGACCCCCAGCATTGAGCTGTGGAGCAGTGGAACTGTGTTCTCTGGAATGATGGAGCTCCATCCAGAACTACTGGAAGGGATGAATTGGGGACAAAGTGGAGAGGAGACGTATATATTTAAATGAGCACCTCACCATTTTCATTTCTGATATGTGGAGGTTGGTTGAACTTACTATCCAAGCCAAAATGTTCATGGTCCATGTTAAACTCCTCGTTGTAGCCTGGCCACTTTTTCCACACTGTTCCGATGCGCTCGCCGATTGTAGAGACAATCTAAGACAAACAACCAGGAGGTTTTATGGTCAGGTGGTCCGCACACTCACCTCCCAGTGCCGGGGTCTTGGGTTCAAGTCCCTGACTGAAGGTTAGGCATTATGACAAAGTGTTTACGTACAGTATTATTCTGTATCTCACTCTCTTTACTGGAATGAAATCCTACACAGACGTACACGCGACTCTCAAAACAGAGGCAACCATAACTCCCCTCCAAAAGTATTGGTACAGTGAGGCCAATCCATTGGGTGGGTTCAGACAGAAGGTGCTTCTTCTGATCCAGATGTAAAAAGCTGGAAATATTGACCTTTAGACCATTTTCATCTTTTAATGTCAAAGTTTTTCAGTCAACAGCAAAAATAAAGGGAGTGTCCTGACTGTTCAAATACTTTTGGAGGGGAGTGTAGCTGTAGTGTCTCCACTGGCTGGTTGCTGTAGTCGAGTACCAGCTTTGTCTTCAATCACAGTGGAATAAACATGCTGGCTGGAATGACCTGCATAGGCAGTCACAGGCCCTTGGTCACTCTCCACATGGTGGACTGGAGTTAGACACCCATATTGGGCTTTCTTAGAAGGAGGAGACTTACCTGAAACTCCTGGTCAGCAAAGCAGCGAAATGGACAGCAGGAGCCTTGTATCCATATGGAAGAAGAGCCCGTGGAGTCACAGACCTCAAAGTATGGTGTGAACATACTCCACCTGTCAGACAAAGGAAGACGTGTTTTAGAGCGAGAGAGAGCACAGAGGATCTCCCAGATCCTTCATGTCACTGGTGCAGGGCTTCGTCTGTCTACTGCCAACAGCGTGCTACAACAGCATGAGTCCGAATGGACAGCAACAGGACGACCTTGTATCGTTGGTCAGGTACAGCGATGAGGCCCGTCCTGGCCTACGTCACATGGACGGCCGAACCTGAAACTTTATTGTCCAACCCATTTCGGAATGTGTGGGACAGCAAATATGACCAGGTGCATAATCGGGAGAATTCCAGGGTCAGTGTGATTCGATTCTGTAATTTTAAAAATGGATGACTGACCAGAGAACATCAGGCTGATGTGTATGATCCAGAAGGGGGTGTGGCGGTGTTTTGGTGCTACCTCTGGTGAACGGTGCCAAGGAGCTCCCCCTGGGCTGTGTACGCTCTCATTTCCATCAGGCAGCATCCCAAACAGCACGACTCCGCCCTCAGAGGCCTTTCAAACTGGAAGACGTGCTGGCGGTCCTGGTCGAAACCCTGGAGAGAGCAGGAGCGAGCAGGCCCACAGCACTGCACACACACACAGGAGGCCTCTGAGACAGAGAGACAGAGAGACGTTATGATTGATTGAAGTTAGAGTTGATTTAATCTTGAGAACTTGTCATGTCTCAGTACACATGAGTGTGGTGTGAAGGTGTGGGTGCACTTTTGTATGTTCCCAGAACACCATTACAGACACTTTATCAGACCAACGTTACATTAGTGAGGTTCTGCAACCAGTGGTTCTACCTTTTCTGAACACACACTCTGGTGCTTTGTTCCAACAGGACGACGCTCGTCCACACACTGCTGCCGTCTCAAGATCTCGTCTTGAAGACACAGATACTACGCCGTGGTCGGTCTCATCTCCAGACCTGTCCCTGATTGAAAATGTGTGGACGCTATTGGACGTTCTATCAACACTCCATAAATATTGGTCATATCAGTCTGTACCATTGAGACTTCCAGGGGTGTGGAGTAATTTAGGAGAGGAGCTAAAAGTTGGTAAAGGTAACATTTTATGCTTTGTTTTATTTATTTTGATGTTCATCCCATAATTACCTTCTACAGCCACAAACAGCTGCTCTCTGGTTTCCGCAGCGATGCTGTATGTCCTGCGGGCTATGCACCGGGGACCTGGGACACACAAGTAACAGCAGTGAGAGCCCAAGTGTTGGTCCCTCTTACAGACCTCCGTATCGACTTTCACATTTTTATTGTTGAAATACAACAATTAGCCATAACATTAAAACCATTTACTATTCTGTAGGTCATCCTTTTCCACCAAAACAACCCTGACGAAGGAGGCATGGACTCCTCAAGACCTCTGAAAGTGTCACGCTGGTCTCCGCACCAAGACTAATGTTACAGCAGGTCCTGTAAGTCCTGTAAGATGTGAGGTGGGACCTCCATGAGTATCATGGAGCCTTGGGCACCATGATCCCAGGAGTATTTTTGGTAGGTACTGACCACTGCATACCAGGAACACTCCACAAGACCTGCCTGGTGTTCTAGAGATGTTCTGTCATCTAGAACAGTTTTTATCTGCTTCAACTTCAATGTGTATATCCCACCTCTTGATAAGTGATGTGCATTGACCTGTGGTTGTAAAGTTATGGCTGATTAGTCATATGCAGTCAGCAGAGACGAGGTGATGGGACGGGTGTCCTGCCTGTCTTACCTTGCAGCTCAGTTATGGCAGTGATGTGCAGATGACTCACTGCTCTCAGAACAGCGAGACCAGGACGTGTCCCTGCAGTGCTCCACTGCTCTGCTTTATCTGCACTGTTCATCTCCAGGCCGAATACACCGACCCTTCCACTGTCACTGGACCCTGCAGTCAGGGAGTTGGGTGCAGGGTGGTCAGGGTAGGGGCCATATCTTTGGTTAGGTGGGGTTGGGACCTCCTGGGGGCTGGTGGATGGTCTCCACCTCCTGCTGAAAGCTCTGAACAGCATCTCAATGTGCTTCTCTCTCTCCAGGACAAATGGCAGAGGCTGAGCTGTTACAGTGGACATGGTGTGGAAAACCCGTTCCTTAGTCGCTCTGGATGAGGGGGTCTGATAAAGGCCAGAAATGTAAATGTAAATAGAGAACAATTTATCTGCTGTTTCTCAGCTTCTTCTCAGCTTGTCCTCTGCTGCTTCTCAGCTTCTCTGCTGCTTCTCAGTTTCTCCTCTGCTGCTTCTCAGCTTCTCTGCTGCTTCTCAGTTTCTCCTCTGCTGCTTCTCAGCTTCTCTGCTGCTTCTCAGTTTCTCCACTGCTGCTTCTCAGTTGCTTCTCAGCTTGTCTTCTGCTGCTTCTCAGCTTCTACTGTGCTGCTCCCCAACTTTTTAGCTTTTACTTGGTTGCTCTTCTGCTGCTCTTGTGATGTTCCTCTGGCTGATGTGTAAATGTCAGCTGCTTCAGACCGAATGTGGATCTGGAAAGTGGTGAAGCACATGTAGATCTGGAAAAGCCCCTTCTGTTTATGGAGGGTTTCCAGGCAATCCCTGAAGACTGCAGTAAACACAGAGTGTTTGAGGATCTATTCTTTGCTGGACCCCAGTCAGGCATGTAATTTACATCCTGTTCGAGAATCACAAACACACACACACACACACACACACACACATCACTGAAGTTGTCTTCATGGTGAATCTGTAACCGTGTCTGTAATACTGTAGTAAATAAATTCACAGAGTCACAGAAATAAATGTTCATTATATAAATACATTTTTATAAACATTGATCTTCATTTCCATGTTTACAGTCTGACGCTGTGGTTTGTGAACCCTGTTTAACAATGTAAATAAGTTTATTATCTTCATACTAAAGTAAACATGTTAAACTCAGACAGTAAATTCATTCAAATTGCCGTTTGACCAGGATTAAAGAACATACAGGTGTTGGACAATGAAACTGAAACACTGTCATTGTAGTGGGAGGTTTCATGTCTAAACTGGAGCAGCCTGGTGTCCAATCTTCATTAACTGCACCAGTAAGAGCAGAGTGTGAAGGTTCAATCAGCAGGTCAGAGCACAGTTCTGCTCAAAATACTGCAATGAACACAACATTATGGGGGACATACCAGAGTTCAAAAGAGGACAAACTGTTGGTGCACGTCTTGCTGGCGCATCTGCGACCAAGACAGCAAGTCTTTGTGATGTATCAAGAGCCACGATATCCAGGGTAACGTCAGCACCACCAAGAAGGACCAACCACATCCAACAGGATTAACTGTGGACGCAAGAGGAAGCTGTCTGAAAGGGATGTTGGGGTGTTAACCCGGATTGTCTCCTAAAAATGTCCTTCCCAAGACGAATTGACGCTGTATTGACCACAAAAGGAGGCCCTAGTTCACCATAATAATCAATTATTGTGGTCTAAAACCAGGTGTTTCAGTTTCATTGTCCAACCCCTGTACTTTAAAGACCAGTTTAATGACGGGAGTAACGGCTTCAAATGAAATTCAAATATTCAGAAAAACTCACTTTAACTTCACTCTTTTATTATTTTACTGCTTTTTATGTCTTTGTCTGTCCTCTCCGGTGTGGACCAGAGGAGGACGGGTTCCCCTTTTGAGCGTTGGTTCCTCTCAAGGTTTCTTCCTCCCAGTCTGAGGGAGTTTTCCTCTGGCTGCTCAGCTGAGGCTCATGAATAACATATGATTGATGGAGGTGAAAGCTGAGGTGTGCATTGATGATCTGACTGGCTCGGTTCTGTCCCGTAAGAGAGCTGGATTCTTGTGGTTTTGTTGGGATGAACCTCTCTCTGCTCTGATGGATCAGCCCGTCTTTGGCTCTGAGACTTCGTCTCTCATAGAACACTGGGCTGGACGTAGCACACCTGGACCTCTCTACAAGCCCTCGTATCACACCTGACCATTCGGTCAATGGAGAACCGATTTCCGTTTAAGAGGCAATGTATGAAAATGGACCTTCTTTCTTAGTTTCTTTCTAAAATTCATTGCTGCGTCCAGAGCCGATCCTTTCTTATTTTGAGTCTCTGTAGGTAATGTCCTCCACCAACCTGCTGACGTCACACGGATCCTACACTCGTTAGAAACCTTCATACAGACTTTTATTTATTTCATTTTATTTCAAGGCACCTTTCAACCCAAAGACAACAAGGATAAAAGTACACAGGAGGTAAAGATAAAAAAGGACAGATGTCCTGAACAGCTGACAGCGTTCAACATGTGAAAGTGTTTCGTTTGGTATCCATTTCTAAGGATTTTTAATGAACTTTACAAACTGAAATTGTTTCTTAGTTACAGATAATAATTAAATGATCATTTCTAAAAGCATCGTCAGGAAGCATTTCCGTAAAAAAGAGAAATAAACACGTAAACAAAGCAAGAGTACTTTGATCCCGTCTCAGAACTGTAATGTGCACTCGTCTCATAAGCCGTGCTGGGTGTATCAGCCACTAGGGGGCCCCACTAGCGCGTAGGATGTTAGTTTATATATTATTGTGTAGTTGATGTATTCAGTTCAGTACTGTTTCTCCTGTAGATGATAGGAATGAATGGAGGAACCCCGAGATGTTCAGAACCAGCCCTGGTGATGGAGCTGACCCCACTGACCCCACTGATCGGCTGAGGTCCTGTTGACTGTGGTCAGTTAGGCTCAGTATCTACATGGTCAGAGTCAGCCTGTGGTGTTCACTGGGGCTAATTCTGGAAGGTACATTTTGGGATCTCCGGGGAAGGGCAGAGACGGAGCCTGGTTGAAATGGCCCATGAGGAAGATTCCAACGGTCCCCAGAACAAACAGCATTGCCATGGCGATGAAGCAGAGCCTGTCAATCACCCTGGCGACCAGGACCCACTCCTCATTCTCCTACAGAGAGAGCAAAGCTGGATGATCCACAGTGCAAACATCTGAAAAGACCCCAATAAAACCTTTAAAGAGGGTCCTGATCCCAAATCTAAACTTCAGCAGATCAGAGACTTCCTGGATTCACTTTATCAGATCATCTTCATGACTTTAGACAGTGCTGCTGGAGTGTTTAAACACTGTGTCCACTCACTGTCCACTCTATGAGACACTCCTACCGAGTGTCTCCACCTTGTAGATGTAAAGTCAGAGACAGAAGCTCATCTGTTTCTGCAGTTTGTGTTGGTCGTCCTCTAGTCCTTCATCAGTGCTCACAGGACACTGCTCACAGGACGCTGCCCACAGGACGCTGTCGGCTGGACGTTTCTGATTGATGGACTGTTCTCGGTCCAGCAGTGACACTGAGGGGTTTAAACACTCCAGCAGCACTGCTGTGTCTGATCCACTCGTACCAGCAACACACACTAACACACCACCACCATGTCAGTGTGACTGCAGTGCTGAGAATGACCCACCACCCACATCATATCTGCTCTGTGGTGGTCCTGTGGGGTCCTGATCATTGAAGATCAGGGTGAAAGGAGGAGAATAAAGTCTGCAGAGAAACAGATGAACTACAGTCTGGAATTATAGAACCACAAAGAGCTCCTGTGTGATCAGAGGAGCTGATAGAGTGGACAGAGTGTGTTAGTTCGACTGTAGTTCGACTGTAGTTTGTCCACACTCACGTTTTGGAAGTCATTCTGCTGCTGGGTGCTCTCAGCGATGTGTTTGCAGGACGCTACACATTGCTGCACCTCTGGTGAAGCCATGGCCAGACTGGAGCTCAGGTCCTGCACTGTGTCTCCATCTAGATTGGTCTCTGGAGGTCAAAAAGTACACCACATGTCCCACAGTATTCACACAACTTCAATCATCTTTATACCAGAGCAAAGTGACAGAACTCTAAAGGAGGGTGGATCTACAGGAACAGGACCTCCTGAAATCCATGTGTATCTACACTCAATGTCAAAAAACACCCAGAAGGATCAATAACTGATGATAACTGTCGTCTGATCTGATCAATATTTATTGATCTACTCATACAGAAGTGGTGTCTCTCAGGACGGCGTCGGGTTTAACGCAACACGCCAGACGTCTCTGCATGGAGGTGTAGAGGTTCCTAATGGTGTCCTGTGATGATCCATCCCATGCAGCTTGAATGTTCTCACTCGGTTCTGCAGATGGTGTGGTAGGGGTGGAGTGTTGATAGAGCGTCCAATAGCGTCCACACATTTTCAATCAGGGACAGGTCTGGAGATGAGACCGACCACGGCGTAGTATCTGTGTCTTCAAGACGAGATCTTGAGACGGCAGCAGTGTGTGGACGAGCGTCGTCCTGCTGGAATAGAGCACTGGAGTGTGTGTTCAGAAAAGGTAGAACCACTGGTTGCAGAACCTCATTAACGTAACGTTGGTCTGTTAAAGTGTCTGTAATGAAGATCAAAGGTGATCTGACATCGTATGAAACTGCACCCACAGCATCACACCAGACCTTCTGGACGTGTGACAACAAACTGTTGATCTTGGTGCTGAACACGGTGCCTCCACACATGGGAGAGAAGAGTGGGATTCATAACTGAAGGTGACCTGCTGCCATTCTGAGAGACTCCAAGACAGTCTGATCCGACACCATTGCAGTTGGTTGATTCCTTCTGGGTGCAACAATTTTTGACGATGAATGTGTATCAGTGTGTGTGTGTGTGTGTGTGTGTGTGTGTGTGTGTGTGTGTGTGTG
>CM067501.1:53168809-53186998 GCA_034509495.1 Acestrorhynchus altus | reverse complement strand
ATACTGGATTCAGATCACACTGCAGATTCATACTGGATTCAAATCACTCAGCGGATTCAAATCACACTGCAGATTCATACTGGAATCAGATCACACAGCGGATTCATATCACACTGCGTATTCATACTGGATTCAGATCACACTGCAGATTCATACTGGATTCAAATCACACAGCGGATTCATACTGGATTCAAATCACACAGCGGATTCAAATCACACTGCAGATTCATACTGGATTCAAATCACACTGCAGATTCATACTGGATTCAGATCACACAGCGGATTCAAATCACACAGCAGATTCATACTGGATTCAAATCACACAGCGGATTCATACTGGATTCAAATCACACTGCAGATTCATACTGATTCAAATCACACAGCAAATTCATATCACACTGCGTATTCATACTGGATTCAAATCACACTGTGGATTCACACTGGATTCAAATCACACTGCAGATTCATACTGGATTCAAATCACACTGCACATTCATACTGGATTCAAATCACACTGCGTATTCATACTGGATTCAGATCACAATGTTGATTCACACTGGATTCAAATCACACTGCAGATTCATACTGGATTCAAATCACACTGCAGATTCATACTGGATTCAAATCACACAGCGTATTCATACTGGATTCAAATCACACTGCGTATTCATACTGGATTCAAATCACACTGTGGATTCATACTGGATTCAAATCACACTGTGGGTTCATACTGGATTCAAATCTCACAGCTGATTCATACTGGATTCATATCACACTGTGGATTCATACTGGATTCATATCACATCACAGCTATTCCATACTACAGATTCATACTGGATTACAATCACACAGCGTATTCATACTGGATTAAAATCAAATAGCGGATTCATACTGGATTCAAATCACATAGCGGATTCATACTGGATTACAATCACATAGCGGATTCATACTGGATTCAAATCACATCACAGCTATTCCATACTACAGATTCATACTGGATTACACTCACTTTATAGCTATGAAACACTACAGATTCATACTGGTCGAAGGTCACTGCAGAATGTCAGCTCCACACAGGCGCTCGTGCGGCTCCAGTGGAAGGAGTTTCCTCTCGCTGACTGAATCAGGTTCACAGGAAGCGTCAGTCGTCTGAGGGTAAACTTTCACAGCCGGTTTGAAGTTCCAGACCAATTCTGCCCTCCAGCCGTGAAGCCGCTACATTGCTGAGGGGATTTCGCTCTCTCACGCTGCTCGCAAACGGAAAAACTCTTTCCTTTGCAGCAAGAATTAATCCCACCATCACAAATACGTGACGGGGGCTTTGAGATTACCAACATGAGTTTTTCTAGAGGGCCGAGGACGGACCCCCGAGGGACGCCGCGGGCGAAAAAATCCCCCAAAGCAGCCGGCTAGACTCGGAATGAAGGGGAGAGGAGCAGTGTGTCCTCAGATACACTCAGCCTGGAAAATCCATACAGCTTCATTCCGTCCTCATCCTCCTGATTCTGACACTCTGGAAGTGCTGCGTCGCGGATCCGTGATGAGCAGACACTTCGGAAGCCTGGAGTCATCACTGTCGTTTTGCTGCACAGTCAGTTCATGTCATACGATTAATTAGAATGATGTCATTAAAGGAATAATCGGAAATGTGACATTCCTGAAGGCGGCACAGAAGGGTAGTTTAAGTGGTTCTGACATGTAGACAGTTGCTAAGCTGTTAATACATGGTTATTAGGGTGAACCTGCATTTGCACGGTGGTCGCTATGGTGTTCCAGATGATTTCTTTGGTGTTAGTGGGGGTGGGTTTCTAGTTGCCATGCTGTTACTAGGTGGTTGCTATAGCATTTCATGGGATTGCTGTTGAATTGCTAAGTGGTTGCCATGTTATCCGAGATGGTTGCTATGGTGCTGCTAATTGAGGTTGCTAGGTGGCTGTTATGTTATGGTAATATATGGTAATATAGGGTTGGAAGGTGGTTGTTAAGGCATTCCAGATGGTTTCTATGCAACTGCTGTGAGAATGACAAGAAGATCACCATACATCTAACATCACCATAAAACTAAATTAAATACCATATCATTTGAGAAAAAAATAGAGTAGTAGTTTACAGATTGCTAGATGGGTAGAATAAAGTTGACTGATCAGAGAGAGGGGGCGGGGCTGATGATCAACCTGCATACAGACTCTGACTGATCAGAGAAAGGGGGCGGGGCTGATGATCAACCTGCATACAGACTCTGACTGATCAGAGAGAGGGGGCGGGGCTGATGACATCACTGACCCCGTTGCTGGGTTATAGAGGAATTTGAGAAGGGAGGGGCTGTTCACTCAGACAGTGTTTCAGAATAAAAGTCCTGAGAGGAGGTAACACTGGTTCATACATAAATAATCAGAATAACTGCGGACATTCAGGTTGATCTTTATGTTTTTGAATCACTGCCAAGTATTTTGAAGAAGATTTAAGTTCCATAAACGCGAGTAAATTTATGATCAGAACATCAGGTGAATAAAAGTATGTCAGACTACGAAAACATACGGTAAGGCGGTTGCTATGGTGTTGATAGGGGGTTGCAGTGGTATCCCAGAGATCTTCCATATAAAAGAGAATAATAAGAAGAATATAATGGGGATCTAAATGGGATAACAGTACAGCTGCTCATTGTTTTGTAACCATAATTGAGCAGGAATGCTGCAGCGTGTCCAGTTTCACTCTGGTCAGATTTAACACAGGAAATGTTTGGAGACGTGAACCTCTCAGAAATGCCAGCCGGCATTATTCTCCCTGCCTTTAAGAGCGTCTGTAATGACCATTCCCCAAAAACACAAACACTTACACTCATAACGCCGTAAAGACCCGATTCGAGATCAGTCACACTCTCACTCCGCCCCCGTCAGTCACAACCAATTACAGCCGCTGCCCTGGCGGCACGTCCCCTCAGAGACGCCCACCGCCTGTGTTGTGGTTTTGGGCCTGTGATGAGGAGCTGTTAAAGAGGGGAGGGTGATGAAGAGCTCTTTAGTCATCCCCCCCGTCTGCAGCTCAGTAAAATCTGCTCCTGACCGCAGAGGGTCAAACCACCACATGCCAACAGCAGAACTCAGCACAGGAACCGAGGAACACACACAAACATCCTGCTGCATCTCAGCTCTTATGAAACAGAGAAGTTCTGCACCATCTACTGTACTGTCCCAGAGTTCCAGTGCAGATTCTGATACACCAACCACTGTCGTATACTGTCATTAGAGCTGACAGAGGAGCTGAGAGAGGAACCAAGAGAGGAGCTCAGAGAAGAGCTCAGAGAGGAACTTACAGAGGAGCTGAGAGTGGAACCCAGAGTGGAGCTCAGAGAGGAGCAGAGAAAGGAGCTCAGAGAAGAACTCAGAGAGGAACTTACAGAGGAGCTGAGAGTGGAAAGCAGAGAGGAGCTCAGAGAACTCGGAGAGGAGTGCAAGAAGGACAAGGCACAGGGAGAACAGCAGGGAACTCAGTGCAGAGAATTTAAGCTGAGTAATAGACACCATAATCAATGATGAATTAAACGCTTCTCCAGAGCCAGAGCACAATCAGACTGCAGTGAAGTGAAGCAGGACCTCAGTGAAAACACCCACAGTAGGTCAGATTGAGTTTCTAGCTGGAGAAACAGAAGGATGGAGAGTCAAGGTTACAGCGACCTCCTCACTCGCCTGGCCACTATCAACAACTCCAGCCCAACGTCAGTGACAGAGCTGCAGAACCAGGCCTATATACAGCACACACACACACACACACACACACACACACACACACACACACACACACACACAAACAAAAGACATCCAGAACTCATCTGTCCACTGACCCACATGTGAGACTGCAGGTACAGTACAAAGTGACTGGTTCTGATCTCTATAACCCAGTTCAATCCCCCACAGGACAAAGACCACACATGAACTGGAAGCTAATCGAACACCAGTGTCCCCGTCCACAGTCAACAAACCACCTTATACACATTATCTATAATGTGACATTCTATACATGTACATCAATATATACCCAATTTATAACTGTCAATATACACCCTATTGATAATGGTATTGTATATACCACTCAATGTATACACTTAATGTCACTGTACATGACAATATGTACTATATTAATACCATTTGAAATATGCACTTTTAATTATGTAACTGTACATACCACTCAATACACAGAGTTCTCATGTAACTGTACACAATATTCAATACATACCCTACTTATACCATTCAACATATACACTATTAATAATGTAACTGTATATACCACTAAATATATACACTATTAATAATGTAACTGTATATACCACTAAATATATACACTATTAATAATGTAACTATACATAAATGACCATTTAATGTAAACCTTAACAATAACGCACTATAGAACACAGCCCTGTTAATGTGTGTAGTGACATCATAACACTGACAGTACAAACTTCTGCCGGTTTAAGACATAAATACTATAAATATAATATACTAATAATATACTAATAATATACTAATAATATACTAATAATATAATAATAATATAATAATAATATAATAATATAAATATAATAACGTCTCAAATCAACTCATTAATCAACTCATACAAATAATCCCTATTTTCATATTAATAAAAGCTGAAAAGCTGGACTTTCAGGAAGCGACACCTTTTTCTTTCTTTCTTTCTCAGCAAATGCTGACACAAGGACTAATTCACACATGTGCACACACACACACACACACACACACACACACACACACACACACACACACACACACACACACACAGTAATGAACAAATGCTTGCCTGCCAGATGCATTACAGCAGCGTAAACCATCAGACGTGCCACCATTGCTGTTCAGAGCATGGAACACATGTGCATACACTCCCACACACACACACACACACACACACACACACACACACACACACACACACACACACACACACACACACACAGTTCCTCAGCCTACGTCCCTGACTCCAGCAGACACTTAGCAGCACTATCTGAGTCTGCATTACAGCCGCATTCCACTGAGGTGTGTCTGTGCTCGTGTGTGTGTGTGTGTGTGTACCTGTTAGGTGTATGTGTGTGTGCACCCTCATCCTCCCCATCCTGACGATACACCCTGGTCTGTAAGTGTGTGAGAGAGCGAGAGCTGAAAGCTCTGATCACTCTGCAGCATCTCCTCCTGCGCAGGTACAGGCAGGCTGCAGTTACAGCCCACAGCCAGCAAGGGGTGCACACACACACACACACACACACACACACACACACACACACAATAATAACACACTATGTTCATTTGCGTTTATTCTATTGTTATATTGTTATATAGAGTTAACTACAGGTAGACGCTCTCACTGACGCTGACTTTATGTTTATTTGGGTTTATTCTAATGTTATATAGAGTTAATTGAGCAGTAGACGCTTCCTCACTGATGCTGACTTTATGTTTATTTGTGCTTATTCTAATGTTATAGAGTTAACTACAGGTAGACGCTCTCACTCGATGCTGACTTTATGTTTATTTGGGCTTATTCAATGTTTATATAGGAGTTTAATTACAGGTAGACGCTCACTGGGATGCTAGACTTTATGTTTGCGTGGGCTTATTCTAATGTTATATAGAGTTAATTACAGGTAGACGCTCTCACTGATGCTGACTTTATGTTTATTTGGGTTTATTCTAATGTTATATAGAGTTAATTACAGGTAGACGCTCTCACTGATGCTGACTTTATGTTTATTTGGGTTTATTCTAATGTTATATAGAGTTAATTACAGGTAGACGCTCTCACTGATGCTGACTTTATGTTTATTTGGGTTTATTCTAATGTTATATAGAGTTAATTACAGGTAGACGCTCTCACTGACGCTGACTTTATGTTTATGTGGGTTTATTCTAATGTTATATAGAATTACAGGTAGACGCTCTCACTGACACTGACTTTTCTGTTTATTATGGTTTATTTTATTGATGTATAGAGTTGTAAATGTGGTGTGTTCTCATTATTCTCCAGTTCCAGACTCTATTTATCCTCGTCAGATCACCTGACTGACAGCAGAGATCGGCGCAGGCAGTGGGGGAGCAGTGGTCCAGGTTAGCACGTCTTAGTGCTGGAGAGTGTAAATCAGTGTGTGTGAGAGACATCATCTCAGTATGACAGGACCCTCAACAGTGTGAGGAAAAGCAGACTGTCACTCCTGGAGACAAGAACAGAGTCTCTCAGCTGAACATCACTCAGTACCCAGGAGACACTCTGCTTCATCTCACACACAAGTATAATAATATCAAATCTGAGTCTAAACACCATCAAGTCCAAGACAAATCTGAGTCTAAACACCATCAAGTCTACACAGAGTCCTGCAGACAGGAAGAGACTGAACAAACTCATTAAGAGGGCTGGTTCAGTGCAGGTGGTGGGAGACAGTGTTCTGATTCTGAGTCGAAATACTCCTGAAGTGACTACACACAGAGCACATAGTCATTCCTCTCTCGGGGTTTGACATCATCATTGCTGAAGATCATAAAGCAGACAGTTACAGCAGATCTGAGCTGAGAACCAGATGAGCATTTACGAGAACCAGACCACAGTATACTTACTGTACCAGCCACACCTTCACCAACAACACTGTTACTAATACACACTTTAAAAGATACAGGCTGAGTGGGTGGGGCTACACTGCTGCAGGGTGAATGGGTGGAGCTAAACTGCTGTAGGCTGAATGGGTGGAGTTAAGTTGATGTAGGCTGAATGGGTGGAGTTAAGTTGCTGTAGGCTGAATGGGTGGAGTTAAGTTGCTGTAGGGTGAATGGGTGGAGTTAAATTACTGTAGGATATTTTGAAATATTATTTTAATATGTAAATGAATGATGAATAACTGAATACTTGAGTACGTTTCCATTATTTTGGCCTGCACTGAGTCACTGCCCTTTCGAAATGCATCAGCAGAGGGAAAGAAAAGGCTACTAATTCATATCAATGTCCAGAAGAACGATGTCCAGATTAAAGACCGAAGGTTAATAGCGCCGCGTTATTTGTGTACGACGTGTTCAGTAAGAGACGGACGCCGAGTGTAACCGAAAGTGTAAGTATGAGTTGAATTAATCAACACTCCTGACATCTACAACGTTAATTAAATTTGTTAGAAGGTTGATCGTTCATCACAGTGCTGGGCAGTTAACTCCAGTCCAGCGGTTCTGATGACAGCGTGACTCAGTGTTGTATCTACTGTAAAGAACACACACTCACAGTGTCCCGCCAGCCAGCGACACCGGAGTAATTAAACCCTCTTTACTGCCAGGTCCCACAGCAACACCACCTATAAAAATCAATGGGGGGTGATGAAGTGCTCTGTTAAGTCCCCAGCAAAGATTACCAGCACTGTCCAACAAAAACACAGCCCTTATCTTCACTGCTAAGTTCTACAGACACCTGCCTACATTATAACTATGGTGTTTGGTGGAAAATGATGGTGTTTGGTGGAGAATGATGGTGTTTAGTGAAGAATGATGGTGTTTGGTGGAGAATGATGGGGTTCGGTGGAGAATGATGGTGTTTGGTGGAGAATGATGGAGTTCGGTGGAGAATAATGGTGTTTGGTGGAGAATGATGGTGTTTAGTGAAGAATGATGGTGTTTGGTGGAGAATGATGGAGTTCGGTGGAGAATGATGGGGTTTGGTGGAGAATGATGGGGTTTGGTGGAGAATGATGGGGTTTGGTGGAGAATGATGGGGTTTGGTGGAGAATGATGGTGTTTGGTGGAGAATGATGGAGTTCGGTGGAGAATGATGGGGTTTGGTGGAGAATGATGGGGTTTGGTGGAGAATGATGGGGTTTGGTGGAGAATGATCATGCTGGATACATATACAGAAGAAAACAGGAGAAAGTGGTGTAAGTCAGTAGTAGTTCCTCCTTTCGTGAACATCTGGAACATCTTTCAATCTGACCTGCTTTGATTTCTCTTAACGGCACATTGTTGTTTTTTATTCTCTCATTTTCCTCTTTCCTCTGAAGCTGTCATTATCTTCTCCGAAGCAGTCGGTAAACCCTGATCCCTCTTAATCTCCACATAATAACCTCTGCCAGTCACCCAGCAAATGACACAACAGAACCACAAACACTGCAAAAGAACCGGACCTCCACTGGGTCGGAAAATGCCTCTGCAAGTGGAAAGGAAGAAACCCTGCTGAAGATGAGGAGCACAGCAAATTCCCTCATCAGTGTGCCAAAAAGAAAACGCTAGCAGGCAGTCCGGTGAGTAAACACACACACACACACACACACACACACACACACACACACACACACACACACACACACACACACACACACACAAATTAAAATGCCTCCATCTACAAAAACGTCCCATTAACCCTCAGAAACAGTTAAGTGGTGTTAAATTCTCATCTGCACTAAAATGAATATCAATATCTGGAACTTACAGACGTCAGTACAGCAGGAACACTTTCCTACTGCTAGTCTAGAACCGTTCTTTTCTCTTCTCTTCATTTCTAGGTGGTGGTGCAGACAGACAGATTTACAGATGAATGGATGCTTAGACAGACCATCGGTTGGACAGACGGACAGACAGAGAGGTGGACAGTCATTTGGACAGTTGCACAGACAGATAGAGACTGATGGATGGACAGTTGGACAGACAGACAGACAGATGATGAAATGAGGAGATGGTGAGCAGCTCTTCTACAGTACAAGTTCAACACAAGCTGTTCTCACGGACTGTTCTGATCAGGGATTGGACCGGGCCTAGCAGCAGATTTATACACGTGAGCTGTGAGGCCGAGGAACTGGAAACACTGGAGAGTAGGATACTGGTTATACACGTCGGAATGGGGAGGGGTTGAATGCTCCAGGTCTGGTCTGAGGGTCTGCAGAAGCTCGCAATTAAAAATGATGATGTTTCAAAGGTCTGTGACTTCCATGTGCTTCCTGCGTTCCCACTCCTGAGTAGCTCTGGACGGCATGGTGTCCACTCTGTCAGAGATAGCTGTGGTTTCTGGACGACGTGCAGAGTAGCATGTGAGTAAACACACTCAGGAAGCACGACCGCAAACACACACTTCTCTCCTCAAACCACAGGTTCTCACTCAGACACACACTTACAGCAAAGTCCAAATTAGTTCTGACACCTGAGAGCAGAAAGAATGGACCAGCGCAGCCAGGAACACCGCCAAGGGAGCGGACAGAAGATGACCACGTTTGGAATCAGACATTAGTGAAAGAAATGCACTTAACTCTTAGAACCCAAGACTGTAACTGTGGGCAGGAACCCAGGATCAGAGTGGCCAACAGACCTGCATACAGACTCTGACTGATCAGAGAGAAGGGGCGGGGCTGAGGATCAACCTGCATACAGACTCTGACTGATCAGAGAGAGGGGGCGGGACTGATGACATCACTGACACATCACAAACAAAAATTGTAGACAATTGTGGATCAAAGTCATGGTCAAATTCCAGGGATTTTTTGATGTTGCTGGTTGGTTGCTACGGTATCCAAGGTGCTTACAATGGTTGCTAAGTGCTTCCTATTGTGTTGTTTAGTGGTAACTAGGCAGTTGCTGTGGAATCCCAGATGGGTGCTGTGGGTTTTCAGTTGGATGTAAAGTGGTTACTGTGGTAATCCATGTGGTTGGATGGGTGTAACTGGTGTACTTGTACTGTTGCGACATAAGCAGGGTATGTTTTTGGTCTGTCTCGCTGCCTCACTGACTCCATCACCTCAAACTCAACCCCAGCAAGACTGAACAGCTATTCATTCCTGGAACCACTGGTCCTCACCCTGATCTTCTCCTTGAGAACTCACTGGTCACTCCATCTGCTGAAGCACAGAGCTGTGGTGTAGTAGTGGATGACCAGTTACCGTTCTCACCTCATGCTGCAAACCTGACTCGGTCATGCAGATGTTCTCCTTTACAACATCAGGAGAATTCCACCCTTTCTGTCTAGAGAGGAGCTCAGGAGCTCGTTCAGTCTCATCGTTATAAAACCTGACCTTCCTCGGTGACCATCGGACCCTTCAGCGGCACGGCTCTTCATTGTTCCTTAGTTCGGTCATGTATCTGCTGCGTTCCCTGGCTTCCTGTACCTGAACATCAGATTCAGAACCCTGCTGATGGCAACGGTCAAAACCTGATCTGTACCAAGAGCCCTTCCAGCATCAAGTACAGCTCGGTTCGACCCACCGTCCCTCAGGATGCACGAAGACAAGCATCCAGGTTCTTTGGAACCAAAGTGGGGACGAACTTCACCCGGTGGTCCGAACAGCTGAGTCACAACACAGACTCATTGAAGGATCATAATGATACTGGATCGTGTTGGTATCGAGGTCCAACCTGACTTAGTATTTGAGCGTCTAATCTTGAGGAATCTCTGGATTCTCTACAAACTAGTTCAGGATATTTTCCGAGTGACCAGCAAAACACACCGTAAACCGCTGTGGATAAGAGATTCTGTTATTAATGTAAACGTCACTATGAAGAATTGACACATCAATCAAAATGCTGTACACTAACTCCAATCACACCGTCAGACCAGTCACAGTGAAGATGTGTTTACAACTCTAAACACAATTCATGTGTATTTGAAGGACATTTCTAATAAACTCTGTGTATCTGAACTCTTTACTCTTACTCTCCTTGAGGAAACTGAATCCCGCTTTCCGATGCAAAGGAGGTTACACTGTGACGGACAGGGGAAATTAAACAGGGCCCGGAATACAGCCCTGAGGAACCTCGCTTCCAAAAACGGGAAGCAGCCGCTATCTCCCGTGCCGTATCACTGCCCTGTCTTTACTGAGACGTGCACAAGCTCACAGTGAGCTATTCCGACATGTCTAAGTCTGGCGCTCCTCCTGGATAAATGTTTCCGTGTCTCAAAGTGACACAACGTTATTCCAGTTGCAGCGTGTTGCTCTGTAATTAGTAGCCGGCCCGCCGACCTGTAGGGGCCACCTCTGCCAAATAAATCACCCGGCCTCAAAATGTAAACAGCTAACCAGCAATTAAGAGTCCTTAACTTCCACACGTACTGCTCCAGATGTAGAGCTGGAAGAGAGAGAGAGCAGCGATAGCAGGGAACACTCCAGCTGTGCTGTACAGCTACAGTTTAGCAGGATTATCGCTCGGAAAACTAATAGAGGTGGACATTAATTCTGCCGTATTCATCACTAAACGCTCACCTAATACTGCCGTCAGGCCGCCAAGCAACGTCAGGAATATACCACGACTGGCGGGCACTGCCAACCCTCTACTGACCTCAAACTGCGACTGATCTCCCATTGTGTCCTGAATGAATGAATGAATGAATGAATGAATGAATGAATGAATGAAGTTTTTGTCCAAAAGGTGAGACCTCTTTCAGTGTCCAGACAAACAACAGAAAAGACTGAACACCGATGATTTTGATGCCCAATGTGGTGAACCAGCTCGGTGGGAGTTCCAGATCTGAAGCATTCATCGGCTGCTAGGAGTAGATGTAAAGTCAGAGACAGAAGGATCAGACACAGCAGTGCTGCTGGAGTGTTTAAACCCTGTGTCCACTCACTGTCCACTCTATCAGACACTCCTACCGAGTGTCTCCACCTTGTAGATGTAAAGTCAGAGACAGAAGCTCATCTGTCTCTGCACAGTTTGTGTTGGTCGTCCTCTAGTCCTTCATCAGTGCTCACAGGACGCTGCCCACAGGACGCTGTCGGCTGGACGTTTCTGGTTGGTGGACTGTTCTCGGTCCAGCAGTGACACTGAGGGGTTTAAACACTCCAGCAGCACTGCTGTGTCTGATCCACTGGTACCAGTTACAGAGTAAGAGAGCAGTCGGGTTCGTTTACGTTGTCTGAAATCGGCTGAAAATCAGAAATATTATCCTGAGGTTATGTGACTGGAAGGACATTAGAGGCACAGCTGGCAACGTGAAACCTTTCCATGCTGTTTTAGTGGATAATGAGGGAAACATCACTGGAGGGTTTAAAGACTTTAAACGAGTTGAAATGAGCAGGCGTGTGACCAGCATGATGGTCAATTGATGAGTCACATTCCAGTCCCACGTGTGGAGCTGATCCAAGAAGGACATGAAGCAGGATTTCAGAGAAAACAGTGAATGAGCAGGTGTCCCAATACATTTGTCCATGTGGTGTAAACTCTGGTGCAGAGAAGATTAGGCAGGTTGTAGAGTGTACGCTGCGGAGCTTCACGCCGAGTTCACTCACTCTGCTTCCTCTGGCTAATTACTCACTGCTTCCTGTAGGAACGCAATTAGAGCCTTTCCTAAAGCTCACCCGCCGACACGAGGACACCTCACACTCTCACACTCTCTCACTCTCACACTCATCACCTACTGACACCTGATGAGACTCAAATATAAACTGACCAGGAGACCATCTGGGACTGAGGCCCATCATTGGTGATTCCATTGAGGCAGAACTGAGAGGTAAAGATGGCTGTGGGAGGAACGAGCCTCAGTACACAGTGCAGCACCCCCTGCTGTTTATGAGGGGACAGGTTCAGAGTGTCCATTCTGACCTCCGCTCTGAGGTCAGGGAGATGTTTTGTTGGTATGTGGAGGAACAGGTCAAAAGTGAAGAAAAGACATGTTGTTCAGTTACAGTAGGTTGAAGACAATTTATTAATGGCTGAGGAACCAATGGAGAACTAACAAGGAACCGATGAGACACCTACAAGAAACTAACAAGGATACAATGAGGAACCAGTGGGGAGTTAAGAAGGATACAATGAGGAACCAATGAGGAACAAGATGATCTTTAACATGGATTATTCTTCATTTCCCTGAAGGAACCTTCTCACAGGGATTAATGAGGTTCTGTCTGTCTTTCTGTCTGTATCTGTCCGTCTGTCAGAATCTGGAGGTGAACAGACTGATAACGAATCAGCGTCTAGAGCCCAGAGAGAGATAGAGCTCAGCTCATTGTTCTAGCTGGATTTTTAATTAGCTGACACTCTGTTCTGGAACATCTAGGTGGAGATAGCAAAGACACCACCTTCTGAGGCCCGTGGAGGGAGCTGTTATGGAGATACGGTGGTGTGTGTTGCCTCGGAGCGACATTCAACTGTGAATGAGACACAGTGTTCAAAAACATTACCCTGAAAGCAGGTCGTTAATGACTGAGGAACTAACGAGGAACTAACGAGTTCCTCTGAAGCACATTATTATGCACAGGAGAACCCTCAGCTGCCGGAGGTGGCTGCGAGCGAGACGGTGTGTAACAGAGAGAGCTGATTGTGAGAGTTGGATTATTAATTAACCCACATTCTGCGTCTGCCAGCCTCTGATTACGAACAAGATATGGAGACGGAGCGACGAGAGTGTCTGATAATGTCACTTTTCATTCAAAACACACACACACACACACACACACACACACACACACACACACACACACACACACACACACACACTCCATTCAGATCAATCTGTGTCCCCATCTGCCTGAGCACATGTGATCTCCGCGTAATGACTTTTGGATTCAGACTCTAACCCGGGCTGCCTGGAGCCGGCCGTCAGCTCCAGCGGCCGCCGCTAGGGGGAGCTCCCACCGCTCCACTCCGGCCCACAGAACCCGAACGCAGGCCTTCTTCTCTCTCACCACAGCAGAACTTAAAGAGGCAGGAAACCAAAATATGCTGAGTCATTTTCATCCACTTAAGCGCGAGTGGAAAGTGTACGGGGGAGAAGACCGCCGAGGGTAAACGCTGCAATATGAGCTCGCAGCTCTGAGGCAGGAGCGGCGCTTCTCAGCCAGTCAAACCATAAGCTATAAAACAGCCTCTCATCACCTCTGGCTCGGGGGGCAGTGCGGCCGGGGGGCTTCATCCTCATTCTTACTGTCAGAGACAGCGTCCTGGATCAGCTTTCACACACAGCCCTCCATACGCACCAGTATACCCAGCCTAAACCGTGGACGTGTGGAAAACGGATCAGAAGCAGATGGTAATGACTGGCTGAACGGAGTGATGTCATGTGGACTGAAGGTCACAGTGTGAATCTGCAGGTGTGTGGACGCGTCGCTCATACTGGTCTACCAGCAGAAATCCCAGTCTACAGGACACTCTCCTGAAGGCCAAACTCGGAGAACCGGAATGGAGCACACCACCATTCACTGATTACTTTATTCTCCTCCTTTCACCCTGATCTTCAATGATCAGGACCCCACAGGACCACCACAGAGCAGATATGATGTGGATTCTCAGTCAGAAACAAGAGCTGACAGCTGGTGGTGCAGGTAAAGAAAAAAGGTTGCCGGCACGGCGTGGATCACAGCGTTGCCGGAGTGTTTAACACTGTGTCCACTCACTGTCCACTTATCAGACACTCCATCGGCGTGTCTCCACCTTGTAGGATGTAAAGTCAGAGACAGAAGCTTCAACCTGTGTCTGCACAGTTTGGTGCTGGTCGCCTAGTCCTTCATCAGTGCCTACAGGACGCTGCCCAGGACGCCGTCGGACGTTTCTGGTTGCGGACTGTTCTCGTCCAGCAGTGACACTGAGGGTTTAAATTACCCAGCAGCAATGTTGTGTTCAATCCACTCGTACAGCAAACACACACTAACACACCACCACCATGTCAGTGTGATCAGAAAAGTTGAGAATGACCCACCACCCACCACTCATATCTGCTCTGTGGTGGTCCTAGTCCTGATCATTGAAGATCAGGGTGAAAGGAGGAGAATAAAGTCTGCAGAGAAACAGATGAACTACAGTCTGAATTATAGAACCACGAAGAGAACCTGTGTGATCAGAGGAGCTGATGACAGTAGAAATAAGGAATGTGGTCATAATGTTATGGTTGATCAGTGTATATTCAGAGTGGTGTGACTGGTTTCCAGTAAAAGGCGTTAGTCCTTATCAGATAAACATCTACTACAGTCTTACTCACCACTGACTCACTGACCCCCCACTGCTGAGTCACTCTCTCTCTAATAAGAGCTCACTATCCTGTTACAGCATTTCCCGCTCATGAGTCATGTGGTCAGTAGAGGTCAAACGTCACTGGAGCAACCGATGTTGTGGATTTCCCTTCTTACCTCTTAGTTAAACTCCTCTCTCTCTCTCTCTCCAGTTTCCTCTGTAACCCCCCCCCAACACACACACACACACACACACACACACACAGAAACTGAAACAATAGAAAGTAGAGAGGAAGAGGAAACACATGAGTGACCACCAACATCTCACCCTGACCACCAGAAGATCCGTTCCTCAGTAAGAACTCCAGCTCTGATCCCAGCACAGCCGGAACGCGTGAGGAGCACATGGAGGAGCAAAAGAGAGATGTTGAAATTTAGACCCTGATTTACAGAGTCTTTGATGTTCAAGCAGATCAGAAACGGGAGTGTTCACAGGGTACTGATCTGATGATCCACCACAGCACTATGAGGCCGAATACAATCAAACTAATACAAGTCAACCATCAAACATCATCATTCTCCACCAAAAACCAGGATTCTCCACCAAACACCATCATTCTCCATTAAACACTCACTACCTCCATCAAAACAATTGGTGGATTCTCCATCAAACACCATCATTCTCCATCAAACACCATCATTCTCCATCAAACATCATCACTCTCCATCAAACACCAGGATCCTCCATCACACACCATCATTCTCCATCAAAAACACCATAATTCTCCACCAAACCCCATCATTCTCCACCAAACACCAGGATTCTCCATCAAACACCATCATTCTCCATCAAAAACACCATCATTCTCCACCAAACACCATCATTATCCATTAAACACCAGGATTCTCCACCAGACACCATCATTGTGCTGCTGTAGTTGGATGTTCTGATGTTCAGATTCTTGCAATTGGTCAGTGAACACCATTTGGTGCTTAAGATCTTTATGGTTTCTTTGTGTCTGAAATCTCCTGCTGCTTCACTCCACCTGCCCTTCCTTTCACACTGAGCTGGAGTTCCAGCTTTAAATCTTGTCTACATATGTGAAACATCAAGGCCAGCCTGGCCTCAGAGCTCTCTGCCATAAACAGGCTGTTGGGCGCTGTAGGAGGCAGAGGTTTATGGAGGAATTTACTGTGGACTTTCTCAGAGAGCTGCTTCAGTCCCTGGGGATCCTCACTGTGGCCTCTGCCAACACCTTCAGACACCTCTGCCTGCTCACAGCTCAACGTTCCTCTGCTTTGGTTTTGCTAAAACTGCTGTTATGTGTTTACATTTCACTTCATTACACACAGGCGACATATTACACCATTCTACACACTGTCACACACTGTAACAGCCTTCTAACCCTGAGATTACACTGTAACAGCCTTCTAACATTGTCAACACACTGTAACAGCCTTCTAACCCTGTCAACACACTGTAACAGCCTTCTAACCCTGAGATCACAATGTAACAGCCTTCTAACACTGTCAACACACTGTAACAGCCTTCTAACACCGGAGATCACAATGTAACAGCCTTCTAACACTGAGATCACACTGTAACAGCCGGCCTCCCGTTGTTGAAGAACACTTCCTATAAAGACTCTGTCTGCTCTTCTGCTAAACGTTATCACTGTGTTGTGATGTATTTCTGTCATTCACTGTATTTTTCACTTTTACGGTGTTGTTCTGTTCCTCTAAACCCCTTCATCAGAGTGACTCTCCGGCTGCTCTGAAATCAGCCAGCTTAAAGGACTTGGTGATATGATTTTTCAGAGAGAGAGAAACACTAATTGGCTGGGCACAAACACACACACACAAACACACACACACACATACACACACAAACACACACACACACACACAGTGATGCAATGTAACAGTAGTGTATCTCTAACAGAAAGGCTGTTTCTGCAGCCCAAACCTGATCTGCATTCAGAGTGTGTAATAGTGAGAGAGAGGAGAGAGAGAGCACAGATAGACAGACAGACAGACAGAGACAGAGAGAGAGAGAGAGAGAGACAGACAGACAGAGAGAGAGAGAGACAGACACAGAGAGACAGAGAGAGGAAAGAGAGAGACAGGACAGAGAGACAGACAGACAGAGAGAGAGAGAGAGACAGACAGGCCACAGTGAGAGTTAGAGAGAGAAAAGAGAGAGAGACAGACAGAGTAGAGACAGGCAGACAGAGAGAGAGAGAGACAGAGAGACAGACAGAGAGGAGAGACATGACAGGAGAGAGAGAGAGAGAGAGAAAGAGACAGAGAGAGAGAGAGAGAGAGAGACAGACAGAGAGAGAGACACAGAGAGAGAGAGCTGATGAGAGAATCATGTGGTAAATCTGTCTGATGATATGATATTAAAACTCATCCCTCTTTTCTACTGATCTGAAACATGATCTTCTACAGCAATTGATTTTCCAGGTCACTTGTCCTTCTCTCTCTACACTAAAGGTCCCCATCACACACACACACACACACACAGACACACACACACACACAGAGACACACACACAGACACACAGACACACACACACACACACACACACACATACACACACACACACACACAACACACACACACACACACAGACACACAGAGACACACACACACACACACACAGACACACACACACAGACACACACACACACACAGACACACAGACACACACACACACACACAGACACACACACACACAGACACACACACACACACACACACACACACACACACACACACACACACACACACACAGACACACACATGACACACACACACACACACACAGACACACACACACACACACACACACACAGACCCTAGGATTCAAGATTCTGAATCTTTAACTGTATTTAATATTTCATATATTATTATTATTACATTTATTATTACATTTATTATTATTATTATATTTATTAATGTTATTATTATTATTATTATTATATTTATTGT
Source organism: Acestrorhynchus altus (assembly GCA_034509495.1). Lineage (NCBI taxonomy): Eukaryota > Metazoa > Chordata > Actinopteri > Characiformes > Acestrorhynchidae > Acestrorhynchus > Acestrorhynchus altus. The sequence continues at coordinate 53,169,110 of CM067501.1, read as the reverse complement.
TATTATACTTATTTATTATATTTATTATTATTATTATTATTATATTTATTATTATATATTTATTAATATAATTATTATCATTATTATTATTATTATTATTATTATTATTATATTTATTATTATTATCATTATTATTATTATCATTATTATTATATTTATTGTTATTATTATATTATTTATTATTATTATTATATTTATTATTATTATCATTATTATTATCATTATTATTATATTTATTGGTTATTATTATTATATTTATTATTATTATCATTATTATTATTATCATTATTATTATATTTAT
>CM067501.1:53158809-53163809 GCA_034509495.1 Acestrorhynchus altus | reverse complement strand
TGGTGTAATTTTTGGGGACTTCCTTGTTGGCAGGTGTAATGCATCCAGCTGTGTGTGGTCAGAGTTCAATAGGGGATGTGGCTGTGGGTCTAATCCTGGGCTCCAGCCTGGCACACACACACACACACACACACACACACACACACACACAAACCCGCATCATCAGCATCAGCTCCGTCTCACACACACACACACACACACACACACACACACACATACAAATACTCTCTCTTACAAATACACACATACACACACATTTAGATACTTCACACACACACACACACAGCCACACACACACACACACATACACACACACACTGCTGTCATCAGAGGAAGTCTGCCTCTTGGTTACTGTAGTGACGGGCACACAAGGCCCTACTTAATCCACTGACACACTGAACTGATTACATCTGCTGTTCTGAATTCACTATCCTGCCTGCCATGTGGAGATAAGACACTCTTACAACAGCCCCTAAAGGAGTGTGTGTGGTGTGTGTAGGTGGGTGGTAGGTGTGTGTGTGTGCAGTGTGTGCAGAACCTGTACTAAAAGTGCTCAGCAGCTCACACAGCAGTAAACTTTGTAACCCACAGAATCGAAAATACTAAAACCAGTAATGATAAACCAGTTCAAAAGCCGAACCCAGAATAAACAGCCAGTAGTGAAGTCATACACGGCCAGGGTTGAGAATCCAAGCCGGGTCCAGTCTGGGTCCAGTCTGGTCCAGTCTGGCTGCAGTTCTGGTGGTGCTGTGGTGGACTGCACCTCAAGAGCTCCAGCCTGTCCTGCCAAACTGCCTCCCCAGAATCCCCCTGCACCCCGCACCCGTTCACACGACCTCCTGCCTCACACTAACGGCCCTCACTCCCACACACTCCTCTTCCTCAGGAGGACCAGTGCTGGAATCTGCAGAGAGCGGGGGATGATGGGAACCAGCCCACTTACTGGCCTACTTTATTAGAACCACCAGCAAGATGGAGCCACAAGAGTGGAGTTTCTAACAAAGTGCCACATCTGTAAGGCTGCACACACACAGCTAAGTGCACCTGCAAGCAGGCAAACATGCAGATTAAACATTTACACACACATACACACACATACACACACACACACACACACACATATGGGTAAGTGGATGGGGCTCCACTTAAGTGGGCTGCAGTAAAAGATTTTCTAAAGAACTCTTGACTTCCCTTGGAACACACTTCAGAGAATGGAGGTCTACACACACACACACACACACACACACACACACACACACACACACACACACACACACACCACATGCAAAACTCATGGACAGTCCTACACTAAAAATGATAAATCATAATGGCATGATGGCAAAACAGACTTCACAGAAGCCCCCTTCAAATACCCAGAACCGGTACTAATCCCATACAGAATCATCCCAGAACCAGTACTAATCCCACACAGAATCAGTCCCAGAACCAGTACTTAATCCTACAGAATCATCCCTGAACCAGTACTAATCCCATGGCAGAATCATCCCAACCAGTACTAATCCCATACAGAACCATCTCTGAACTAGTACTAATCCCATACAGAATCATCCCTGAATCCAGTACTCAATCCCACACAGAACCATCTCTGAACCAGCACTAATCCCATACAGAATCAGTCCTGAACCAGCACTCAATCCCATACAGAATCATCCCTGAACTAGTACTAATCCCATACAGAACCGCCCTGAACCAGTAATTAATCCCATACAGAATCATCCCTGAACCAGTACTAATCCCATACAGAACTATCTCTGAACTAGTACTAATCCCATACAGAATCAGCCCTCCTGAACTAGTATTTATCTCATACCGACTTCAGTCTCTGAACCATACTCTTCAATCCTACATAGAATCAGCTCCTGAAATCCAGTACTTCAATCCCATATGAATCATCCTGAACCGTAATAACCCATACAGAACTATCCTGAAACCAGTACTAATCCCATGCTGGGCTGGTGAACCCATCCCTGAACCAGTACTAATCCTATACAGAATCATCCCAGAACTGCACTAATCTCCATATGAGAATCATCCCCTGAAACTAGCATTAATCCCATACAGAATCATCCTGAACCAGTACTAATCCTATAGAACTATCTCTGAACTAGTACTCAATCCCATACAGAATCAGCCCTGGAACCAGTGTACTAATCCCATACAGAATCATCCTGAACCGGCACTAATCCCATACAGAATCATCCCTTGAACCAGTACTTTCAACCCATACAGAACCATTCTGAACCAGTACTTCAATCCTATACAGAATCATCCAGAACTGCATTAATCCCATACAGAATCATCCCCTGAACCGGTACTAATCCATACAGAATCATCCCTGAACCAGTACTAATCCCATACAGAACCATCTCTGAAACCAGGCACTAATCCCATACAGAATCAGCCCTGAACCAGGTACTAATCCCATACCGAATCAGCCCTGAACCAATACTAATCCCATACAGAATCAGCCCTGAACCAGTACTAATCCCATACAGAATCATCCCAGAACCGGTACTAATCCCATACAGAATCAGCCCTGAACCGGTACTTCCAACCCACAGAATCATCCCCAGAACCGGTAATACTAATCCTATTACAGAACCAGCCCTGAACCAGTACTAATTCCATACAGAATCAGCTCCTGAACCAGTACTAATCCTATTACAGAATCAGCCTCCTGAAATCCGCACTTCAATCCCATACAGAATCATCTCAGAAACTAGTACTAATCCTATTACAGAATTTGTCCTGAACCAGCACTTGATCCTATACAGAATCATCCTGAACCAGTACTAATCCTTATATAGAAACTATCTCTGAACTAGCATTAACTTATAATAGAATCATCCTTGAACCAGTACTAATCCCATAGAACCATCTCTGAATCCAGTACTAATCCCATATAGAATCAGCCCTGAACCAGTACTAATCCCATACAGAATCATCCCTGAACCAGCATTTCAATCCCATACAGAATCAGCTCCTGAAATCCAGTACTAATCCCATACAGAATCATCCCTGAACCAGTACTAATCCCATACAGAACCATCTCTGAACCAGTACTAATCCCATACAGAATCAGCCCTGAACCAAAGTACTAATCCCATACTGAACTGTGCCCTCCTGAACCAGTACTAATCCTACAGAATCAGCCCCTGAACCAGTACTTAATCCTGTATAGAATCATCCCAGAACCGGCATTAATCCCATACAGAACCATCCTGGAACCAGTACTCAATCCCCATACAGAATCATCTCTGAACCAGTACTAATCCCATAAGCAGAATCATCCCAGAACCGGTACTAATCCCATAGCAGAATCATCCCTGAACTAGTACTAACCATACAGAATCATCCTGAACCAGTACTTCAATCCCATGACAGAAACTATCTCTGAACTCAGTACTAATCCCATACAGAATCAGCTCCTGAACCAGTACTAATCCCATACAGAATCATCCTCGGGAACTGCACTAATCCCATACAGAATCATCCCTGAACCAGTACTAATCCCATACAGAACCATCTCTGAACCAGTACTAATCCCATACAGAATCATCCCAGAACCGGTACTAATCCCACAGAATCATCCCCTGAACCGGCACTAATCCCATACAGAATCATCCCTGAACCAGTACTCAATCCCATACAGGAACCATCTCTGAACCAGCATTAATCCCACAGAATCACCCGGAACCAGCACTTCCAATCCCACACCGAATCAGCCCTGAACCAATACTAATCCCACTACAGAATCAGCCCTTAACCAGTATCAATCCCATACAGAATCATCCCAGAACCGCACAATCCCATACAGAATCAGCCCTGAACCGGGTACTCAATCACACAGAATCATCCCAGAACCGGTACTAATCCCACACAGAACCAGCCCTGAACCAGTACTCAATCCCACACAGAATCAGCCCTGAACCAGTACTTCAATCCCATACAGAATCAGCTCCTGGAACCAGTATCACTAATCCCATACAGAATCATCCTCCAGAACCAAGGCTAATCCCATACAGAACCAGCCCTGAACCGGCACGAATCCCATACAGAATCAGCCCTGAACCAGTACTCAATCCCACAAGAATCAGCCCAGAACCGGTAATTTAATCCCATACAGAACCAGTACTAATCACCTATATAACTGATACTGAATGATTTGCGATCCATATTCAGTACATAAACCATACTGCCATGTGAAAGACACACACACACACACACACACACACACACACACACACACACACACACACACACACACACACTCAAAAGCCTGACAACTGCAACAGTAGGTCACGTTTCATCAAAGCCTGCTAAAAGTCTTTGAAGTAAAATTACCCAAAATCCAGAGGAGGCCATATCTGCCCCAGGTCGTAGTTTAGTACTCGTGCCTTACTGGGCAGCAGAAGCCACAAATAGCAGAACCAAAGAAACAGGAGAAGAGCAGAAAACAAAACTATTAACTCCTCATGCTCGTAAACACTCCTGCGACCAGCACTGGGTTCAAAATACATCACACCCACATTTAGAGAGCGTTACTGTAGATCACACCTAACCTAACATCCTAACAACCACCTGGAAATACTCATCAACCTCTACTAACAGTCATCAAGAGTGATCCCACAAACAAGCTTCGGAACAGCCTCAGCAACCCCTAGCAACCACAGAAAACCACTCTGGAACACTCCAGCCACTACCCAGACTCCACCCCAACAGCAACCCCCTGTCATTACTCTAGTGACCACCTGTGACATCAAAGTAACCTCCATGCTCCCCCACATTAACACCCTAACAACCACCTAGGAAATGCTTCAAATCATCCCAAAGGTATTAGAAGGACCTCCATCATTCCAGGAAGCCTTACAGCCCGATGTGCTCATGGGGAATGGTGACCTTAGGTGACCTCATGTTCATGACTGCTCCAGAGCATTCCGTTCAATTGGTACTTTTCCAAATGTTCTGGCTGGAATTCT